>OZ024696.1:9493461-9633461 GCA_964016905.1 Perithous albicinctus | reverse complement strand
CGATATCTCAATTTTCGCGAAAAAAAGTTGCCGTTGGCGGAGTTTTTTCTCGAAGGTTTGGCACCGGCCATAGGCCAAAAAATGGGGATTTCGACAAAATTGCTCAAAAAGGATTTTAGAGGGTAAATTCAGTGATGCCATATGCGACTTGAAACGAATGGTGACGGAAAAAATTCGATATCTCAATTTTCGCGAAAAAAAGTTGCCGTTGGCGGAGTTTTTTCTCGAAGGTTTGGCACCGGCCATAGGCCAAAAAATGGGGATTTCGACAAAATTGCTCAAAAAGGATTTTAGAGGGTAAATTCAGTGATGCCATATGCGACTTGAAACGAATGGTGACGGAAAAAATTCGATATCTCAATTTTCGCGAAAAAAAGTTGCCGTTGGCGGAGTTTTTTCTCGAAGGTTTGGCACCGGCCATAGGCCAAAAAATGGGGATTTCGACAAAATTGCTCAAAAAGGATTTTAGAGGGTAAATTCAGTGATGCCATATGCGACTTGAAACGAATGGTGACGGAAAAAATTCGATATCTCAATTTTCGCGAAAAAAAGTTGCCGTTGGCGGAGTTTTTTCTCGAAGGTTTGGCACCGGCCATAGGCCAAAAAATGGGGATTTCGACAAAATTGCTCAAAAAGGATTTTAGAGGGTAAATTCAGTGATGCCATATGCGACTTGAAACGAATGGTGACGGAAAAAATTCGATATCTCAATTTTCGCGAAAAAACAGTTGCCGTTGGCGGAGTTTTTTCTCGAAGGTTTGGCACCGGCCATAGGCCAAAAAATGGGGATTTCGACAAAATTGCTCAAAAAGGATTTTAGAGGGTAAATTCAGTGATGCCATATGCGACTTGAAACGAATGGTGACGGAAAAAATTCGATATCTCAATTTTCGCGAAAAAAAGTTGCCGTTGGCGGAGTTTTTTCTCGAAGGTTTGGCACCGGCCATAGGCCAAAAAATGGGGATTTCGACAAAATTGCTCAAAAAGGATTTTAGAGGGTAAATTCAGTGATGCCATATGCGACTTGAAACGAATGGTGACGGAAAAAATTCGATATCTCAATTTTCGCGAAAAAAAGTTGCCGTTGGCGGAGTTTTTTCTCGAAGGTTTGGCACCGGCCATAGGCCAAAAAATGGGGATTTCGACAAAATTGCTCAAAAAGGATTTTAGAGGGTAAATTCAGTGATGCCATATGCGACTTGAAACGAATGGTGACGGAAAAAATTCGATATCTCAATTTTCGCGAAAAAACAGTTGCCGTTGGCGGAGTTTTTTCTCGAAGGTTTGGCACCGGCCATAGGCCAAAAAATGGGGATTTCGACAAAATTGCTCAAAAAGGATTTTAGAGGGTAAATTCAGTGATGCCATATGCGACTTGAAACGAATGGTGACGGAAAAAATTCGATATCTCAATTTTCGCGAAAAAACAGTTGCCGTTGGCGGAGTTTTTTCTCGAAGGTTTGGCACCGGCCATAGGCCTAAAAATGGGGATTTCGACAAAATTGCTCAAAAAGGATTTTAGAGGGTAAATTCAGTGATGCCATATGCGACTTGAAACGAATGGTGACGGAAAAAATTCGATATCTCAATTTTCGCGAAAAAACAGTTGCCGTTGGCGGAGTTTTTTCTCGAAGGTTTGGCACCGGCCATAGGCCAAAAAATGGGGATTTCGACAAAATTGCTCAAAAAGGATTTTAGAGGGTAAATTCAGTGATGCCATATGCGACTTGAAACGAATGGTGACGGAAAAAATTCGATATCTCAATTTTCGCGAAAAAACAGTTGCCGTTGGCGGAGTTTTTTCTCGAAGGTTTGGCACCGGCCATAGGCCAAAAAATGGGGATTTCGACAAAATTGCTCAAAAAGGATTTTAGAGGGTAAATTCAGTGATGCCATATGCGACTTGAAACGAATGGTGACGGAAAAAATTCGATATCTCAATTTTCGCGAAAAAAAGTTGCCGTTGGCGGAGTTTTTTCTCGAAGGTTTGGCACCGGCCATAGGCCAAAAAATGGGGATTTCGACAAAATTGCTCAAAAAGGATTTTAGAGGGTAAATTCAGTGATGCCATATGCGACTTGAAACGAATGGTGACGGAAAAAATTCGATATCTCAATTTTCGCGAAAAAAAGTTGCCGTTGGCGGAGTTTTTTCTCGAAGGTTTGGCACCGGCCATAGGCCAAAAAATGGGGATTTCGACAAAATTGCTCAAAAAGGATTTTAGAGGGTAAATTCAGTGATGCCATATGCGACTTGAAACGAATGGTGACGGAAAAAATTCGATATCTCAATTTTCGCGAAAAAAAGTTGCCGTTGGCGGAGTTTTTTCTCGAAGGTTTGGCACCGGCCATAGGCCAAAAAATGGGGATTTCGACAAAATTGCTCAAAAAGGATTTTAGAGGGTAAATTCAGTGATGCCATATGCGACTTGAAACGAATGGTGACGGAAAAAATTCGATATCTCAATTTTCGCGAAAAAAAGTTGCCGTTGGCGGAGTTTTTTCTCGAAGGTTTGGCACCGGCCATAGGCCAAAAAATGGGGATTTCGACAAAATTGCTCAAAAAGGATTTTAGAGGGTAAATTCAGTGATGCCATATGCGACTTGAAACGAATGGTGACGGAAAAAATTCGATATCTCAATTTTCGCGAAAAAAAGTTGCCGTTGGCGGAGTTTTTTCTCGAAGGTTTGGCACCGGCCATAGGCCAAAAAATGGGGATTTCGACAAAATTGCTCAAAAAGGATTTTAGAGGGTAAATTCAGTGATGCCATATGCGACTTGAAACGAATGGTGACGGAAAAAATTCGATATCTCAATTTTCGCGAAAAAACAGTTGCCGTTGGCGGAGTTTTTTCTCGAAGGTTTGGCACCGGCCATAGGCCAAAAAATGGGGATTTCGACAAAATTGCTCAAAAAGGATTTTAGAGGGTAAATTCAGTGATGCCATATGCGACTTGAAACGAATGGTGACGGAAAAAATTCGATATCTCAATTTTCGCGAAAAAACAGTTGCCGTTGGCGGAGTTTTTTCTCGAAGGTTTGGCACCGGCCATAGGCCAAAAAATGGGGATTTCGACAAAATTGCTCAAAAAGGATTTTAGAGGGTAAATTCAGTGATGCCATATGCGACTTGAAACGAATGGTGACGGAAAAAATTCGATATCTCAATTTTCGCGAAAAAAAAGTTGCCGTTGGCGGAGTTTTTTCTCGAAGGTTTGGCACCGGCCATAGGCCAAAAAATGGGGATTTCGACAAAATTGCTCAAAAAGGATTTTAGAGGGTAAATTCAGTGATGCCATATGCGACTTGAAACGAATGGTGACGGAAAAAATTCGATATCTCAATTTTCGCGAAAAAAAGTTGCCGTTGGCGGAGTTTTTTCTCGAAGGTTTGGCACCGGCCATAGGCCAAAAAATGGGGATTTCGACAAAATTGCTCAAAAAGGATTTTAGAGGGTAAATTCAGTGATGCCATATGCGACTTGAAACGAATGGTGACGGAAAAAATTCGATATCTCAATTTTCGCGAAAAAACAGTTGCCGTTGGCGGAGTTTTTTCTCGAAGGTTTGGCACCGGCCATAGGCCAAAAAATGGGGATTTCGACAAAATTGCTCAAAAAGGATTTTAGAGGGTAAATTCAGTGATGCCATATGCGACTTGAAACGAATGGTGACGGAAAAAATTCGATATCTCAATTTTCGCGAAAAAAAGTTGCCGTTGGCGGAGTTTTTTCTCGAAGGTTTGGCACCGGCCATAGGCCAAAAAATGGGGATTTCGACAAAATTGCTCAAAAAGGATTTTAGAGGGTAAATTCAGTGATGCCATATGCGACTTGAAACGAATGGTGACGGAAAAAATTCGATATCTCAATTTTCGCGAAAAAAAGTTGCCGTTGGCGGAGTTTTTTCTCGAAGGTTTGGCACCGGCCATAGGCCAAAAAATGGGGATTTCGACAAAATTGCTCAAAAAGGATTTTAGAGGGTAAATTCAGTGATGCCATATGCGACTTGAAACGAATGGTGACGGAAAAAATTCGATATCTCAATTTTCGCGAAAAAACAGTTGCCGTTGGCGGAGTTTTTTCTCGAAGGTTTGGCACCGGCCATAGGCCAAAAAATGGGGATTTCGACAAAATTGCTCAAAAAGGATTTTAGAGGGTAAATTCAGTGATGCCATATGCGACTTGAAACGAATGGTGACGGAAAAAATTCGATATCTCAATTTTCGCGAAAAAACAGTTGCCGTTGGCGGAGTTTTTTCTCGAAGGTTTGGCACCGGCCATAGGCCAAAAAATGGGGATTTCGACAAAATTGCTCAAAAAGGATTTTAGAGGGTAAATTCAGTGATGCCATATGCGACTTGAAACGAATGGTGACGGAAAAAATTCGATATCTCAATTTTCGCGAAAAAACAGTTGCCGTTGGCGGAGTTTTTTCTCGAAGGTTTGGCACCGGCCATAGGCCAAAAAATGGGGATTTCGACAAAATTGCTCAAAAAGGATTTTAGAGGGTAAATTCAGTGATGCCATATGCGACTTGAAACGAATGGTGACGGAAAAAATTCGATATCTCAATTTTCGCGAAAAAACAGTTGCCGTTGGCGGAGTTTTTTCTCGAAGGTTTGGCACCGGCCATAGGCCAAAAAATGGGGATTTCGACAAAATTGCTCAAAAAGGATTTTAGAGGGTAAATTCAGTGATGCCATATGCGACTTGAAACGAATGGTGACGGAAAAAATTCGATATCTCAATTTTCGCGAAAAAAAGTTGCCGTTGGCGGAGTTTTTTCTCGAAGGTTTGGCACCGGCCATAGGCCAAAAAATGGGGATTTCGACAAAATTGCTCAAAAAGGATTTTAGAGGGTAAATTCAGTGATGCCATATGCGACTTGAAACGAATGGTGACGGAAAAAATTCGATATCTCAATTTTCGCGAAAAAAAGTTGCCGTTGGCGGAGTTTTTTCTCGAAGGTTTGGCACCGGCCATAGGCCAAAAAATGGGGATTTCGACAAAATTGCTCAAAAAGGATTTTAGAGGGTAAATTCAGTGATGCCATATGCGACTTGAAACGAATGGTGACGGAAAAAATTCGATATCTCAATTTTCGCGAAAAAACAGTTGCCGTTGGCGGAGTTTTTTCTCGAAGGTTTGGCACCGGCCATAGGCCAAAAAATGGGGATTTCGACAAAATTGCTCAAAAAGGATTTTAGAGGGTAAATTCAGTGATGCCATATGCGACTTGAAACGAATGGTGACGGAAAAAATTCGATATCTCAATTTTCGCGAAAAAACAGTTGCCGTTGGCGGAGTTTTTTCTCGAAGGTTTGGCACCGGCCATAGGCCAAAAAATGGGGATTTCGACAAAATTGCTCAAAAAGGATTTTAGAGGGTAAATTCAGTGATGCCATATGCGACTTGAAACGAATGGTGACGGAAAAAATTCGATATCTCAATTTTCGCGAAAAAACAGTTGCCGTTGGCGGAGTTTTTTCTCGAAGGTTTGGCACCGGCCATAGGCCAAAAAATGGGGATTTCGACAAAATTGCTCAAAAAGGATTTTAGAGGGTAAATTCAGTGATGCCATATGCGACTTGAAACGAATGGTGACGGAAAAAATTCGATATCTCAATTTTCGCGAAAAAACAGTTGCCGTTGGCGGAGTTTTTTCTCGAAGGTTTGGCACCGGCCATAGGCCAAAAAATGGGGATTTCGACAAAATTGCTCAAAAAGGATTTTAGAGGGTAAATTCAGTGATGCCATATGCGACTTGAAACGAATGGTGACGGAAAAAATTCGATATCTCAATTTTCGCGAAAAAAAGTTGCCGTTGGCGGAGTTTTTTCTCGAAGGTTTGGCACCGGCCATAGGCCAAAAAATGGGGATTTCGACAAAATTGCTCAAAAAGGATTTTAGAGGGTAAATTCAGTGATGCCATATGCGACTTGAAACGAATGGTGACGGAAAAAATTCGATATCTCAATTTTCGCGAAAAAAAGTTGCCGTTGGCGGAGTTTTTTCTCGAAGGTTTGGCACCGGCCATAGGCCAAAAAATGGGGATTTCGACAAAATTGCTCAAAAAGGATTTTAGAGGGTAAATTCAGTGATGCCATATGCGACTTGAAACGAATGGTGACGGAAAAAATTCGATATCTCAATTTTCGCGAAAAAACAGTTGCCGTTGGCGGAGTTTTTTCTCGAAGGTTTGGCACCGGCCATAGGCCAAAAAATGGGGATTTCGACAAAATTGCTCAAAAAGGATTTTAGAGGGTAAATTCAGTGATGCCATATGCGACTTGAAACGAATGGTGACGGAAAAAATTCGATATCTCAATTTTCGCGAAAAAACAGTTGCCGTTGGCGGAGTTTTTTCTCGAAGGTTTGGCACCGGCCATAGGCCAAAAAATGGGGATTTCGACAAAATTGCTCAAAAAGGATTTTAGAGGGTAAATTCAGTGATGCCATATGCGACTTGAAACGAATGGTGACGGAAAAAATTCGATATCTCAATTTTCGCGAAAAAAAGTTGCCGTTGGCGGAGTTTTTTCTCGAAGGTTTGGCACCGGCCATAGGCCAAAAAAGCTTTGTTCAAAAGGGAAATTAATGAGGAAGCCATGTGCAAAGTTATACTTTGCAACTTTATTAATTTTGTAATTAAGAAAACTATATATGATTATATTCGGAATTATCATATGTTTCATTTGTATTTTATTTAATCAAAACATGATCATTTTTTAATGCTAGTCACTTCGTATATTACAAATAGCATTCATGAATGAGATATATACCGAATCAACATATGAGTTATGGTGTTTTATTTTGTCGATACAGTGTGCTTTTTAAATATGAAATCGCTGTGCCTATCACATCGAAATCAAAAATTTAAATTTAAAAAGTTTTATTTTGTATAAATTGTAGTATCTACCTTTGACATTAAAAACAAATATTATTTATAATTATAAAGTTGTGTTCAATGACTTTGAAATGTTAGCAAAATGAGTGATTGTTTCTTGTCTGTCGTGGGCCGTAGGGAAGGATGATTCGTGTTTTCTTGTCGTCATATTTCAGGGAAATGTTGAATACGGCTATAAAACACCGTTATAAACAACGTTACGTCTAATTTTTTTCACATACAAAGTTTTGTCTTACTTTCTTAACTTTTGCGTAACTTATAGCGAAAATCTACATTTTTTGAAAAATTCAAAATGGTGTAAAATCCAAACGACTTTACCGATCATAACCAAATTTCGTACGTAACAGGGCTGTATGTTATTTTTTGACTGTAGAGCATTTCGGTTCATTTATAGAGATTAGACTTGATTTAGAGCAAAATGTATTTTTTTCGTAAAATTAAAAATTCAATAAAATCCGAACCGCTTTACCGATTTCGTAGAAATTCAAAACCATACAACATTGAACGTATCTTCCATTATGAAGAACTATTTAGCCAAATCGTCGAACTTTTACGAAAGTTAGAGCGACCACGCCCTTTTTTCAACAAATTAAAAACTACATAAAATCTTAATGACTGTATATATGTTATCAAAAATCTCGCCATTGGAAGAGGGGCAACTACTCTACTTGCGTGCCAAATTTGAGCCAGATCGCTCGAACGGTTTCTGAGTGAGAGGCGATTGAATTTTCGAGGCCCAGCACACACACACACACACACACACACACACACACACACACACACACACACACGCACGCACGCACGCACGCACGCACGCACGCACGCACGCACGCACGCACGCACGCACGCACGCACGCACGCACGCACGCACGCACGCACGCACGCACGCACGCACGCACGCACGCACGCACGCACGCACCCACGCACACACACACACACACACACACATACGGACATTTTTTCTAAACCACTTTTCTCGACATTTTAGGTGATTCTAAGCATACTGGCATGAAAATCTCGAAAAAATTTTTTTTCATGAAAACAAAGCTTCCTCTATGAGGAAGCAAAAAGGTGAAACTTGTACATACTTTTTATTTTCATCTTGCACAAAGTCTCCTCTATGAGGAAATATATCAATCAATTTCCACTTTCTCATAGAGAAAGCTTTGTGTAAGATTGAAAATAATGTGAAAACTATTGATGCTTGTAGCAACCACTATGTATAATAGGTACAAAGGTAGCAGCAATGAAATGTTCAATGAAATTGTCTTAATTTCAACGTTTCGACTCTTATCCGAGTCTTCTTCAGGAAATTTATTAAGTCTTTAGGACACTGTGAAATAATTTAAAACATTTCTTTACAATTCTATTATAAAAATCTTTTTTTTTTAATATAACTTCACTTATTACTAATTTTCAATCACATTTCTTGATCTTTAAGTATAAATATTTCTTTTAAAATTTGTTTCACTCACCAATTGTTCTAAACATTTACATTGTTTTTTCCCTTAATTTGAATTTGTGCGTTTTATTTCTTCTTATAATGAAATATGACTTAAGTGACTTCACGTTTTTATTTATTTCCACGTGGTTGATTTTTAGGTTATACATTGCGAGATATTTCCACTTTTAAATATGAATTTTTTTTCTTTTTTTAAACTAAAATAATGAGGACTGGTAATAATTTGGAATTAATTACATTTTGAATTTCCGTATTTCTTTTTTTCTTTTATAATTTCACTATTGTTATTAATTATTTTAGTCAGATAAGCCGGTCGAATCGATATTCTTTTATGGATCTGCTATTTTCTGTTTCTTTGAGCATGTGACGGTTAACATTCTGGAGGCCTTTTGCTGTATATTCAGTGTCCTAAAGACTAAATAAATTTCCTGAAGAAGACTTAGATAAGAGTCGAAATGTTGAAATTAAGGGAATTTCATTGACCATTTCATTGCCGCTACCTTCCTAGTTCCTACTACCTTCCAATTTCAAACCATTTTAGTCCTTCTAGCGAAAACATGCACGCTACGCATGTTTTATGTATTTTTTTTGCAGATTTTTGTAGACTGCAAACTTATTTAAGTATGTAAAAACTTATTGTGATTTAATTTTGCCATCATAGATCCAACATGCCATGCGCGTGATTTGTCACCGTGCCAGAATGGCCTTAATAACAGCTCCAGCAGCTTTTGATATTTCTAATTTCCAAGAGTCATGTTTTTTTAAACAAAAAGGAGGATTTAAGAAAGGATTATTAATCAGGCTGATTTAATATTTCTGTTCAATACACATATATTTACGTTACTTTTAGTCTCTTTTAGAAAACTTGCAGCTCCATAGCTAAAGATTTACTAAACTGAACATCTTTATATTTATTTTTCAAAAAAATAATTTAAAAAGTGTATATAAATTCCGATTGGATTCAATTCCAGTATTTTTTTTTACTGTGTTACACATTAATCCAAATTTACTTTTAGTCTCTTGAACATTCGTACTAACTTTCAGCTCCTAAAGTTTTAGCAGACTAAAAATCTTTATATTTATTTTTCAAAGAATAATAAAATTTTGTTTTTTTTAATGTATGCTTACATAAGTTCTGATCAAAATTGATTCCAGTATTTTTTTTACTCTAAACATTCATTCAAATTTTCAGCTCTATAGGTCAAAAGATTTGGTTGACGAAAAAAAAAATCTAGAGCAAGTTTCCATGAAACTCAACAAATTCAAAAAATCATAAAATGAAAAGGGTCCAACAGATTCTCACTAAATTTTACATCGTTTACTAGACAATATTAGCTTACTTTTGAAGAATTACTTAGCAGTATAACTTCCAAATTGCAAGAGTTATTATGCAAAAAAAGAATTATTCAACAAAATTGAAAACCAAATAATATCTTAACAGCTGCATAGATTCATCTGAAAATTAGAAGAAACAATGGATCTTTACCTCTGTTCGTATGTGTTAAATTTCAGACATTTTTTTCGAGATCACTTTTCATACTATTTTCTGAAACTTTTCACATAAAAATCTTAAAAAAAAAAAAAACAACAAAAACTCTAAAACAAATTTACATCTCCTTAAATAAATAACAGATTTTTTAAATAATAATTGTTATTTACCGGATAACATATTTTCATGCGTAATTCCAACAGTCAATTTTCTAGTGCATCTTAGGAGTGCCTCGTTCAACAAAATCTTGTGACCATTATGAAGCCGATCAAAGGTTCCACCCAGAACAACATTTTTGTAAACTTTTTCTTGCTCCTTGCTGATATTCTCCAAATCGTTGTCTCTCTTTTCGCAGCTTTTATCCTGATTCAGTGTCATAAATTTACAACCCATCGAAGTATTCGCCAGGCAATCTTGCATAAAAGTATTGGCGTCTTTGGTGCTGTAGTTCTGATCGAATATCACCAATTCTATGGGTCTTTTGGTGTTTATCACTGACACCGATGAATTTTTCATATTTGTCAGAAGTACACGAACGTCGAGCCTCGATGTTGACGGAAATGTCGAAGCAATTGCATAAATATTTGCGACTGTTTGCGCGTAACGAGGTGACTTCCATCTTGATGTTGAGAGCGAATAGTTTCCCGGCAGTAAACCATTCTTTTCCGGAAAATATTGTATGTACAATGTCTTTAAAACGTGCTCGCCGATTACTGGCAATAATTTACGAACTTTCGCGGGATTTGACAAAACCAATAGTCCGGTATTTGCCATTTTTTTTTTTTTTTCGGAGACACCAAAAGATAACAATCACCGAACTTTAACCTGCTAATTTTTTGAGAGATGAATTCACTGGCAGAACGATTCTTTTCGTAGAATAAAAATCGTTATTCAGCAGTGCTAATGACTTTTTTCGTGATATTTTAATTAACCGGTCGACATTGTAAGACGTAATTATATATAATGTAAGGCCAACTACTTTTTTTTTTTATATACTCGCTGTAACAGGCAAACTGCGCGAGTCAAACGGCGCCTCTATTTGTTTCAACGGAATAATTGATAATGTTTGTTTATGTTTTGCAGACGGAGGAGTTTTGTAAGATTTCTTCGAAAATTTTGTTGATTTTTACATCGCTGAGGAAGTATTTTTGATTTTTAATTTCGTTTACTTAACTTCTGTGAAGAATTATTTTGACGAATTTTGCCTTATCATTTTAGGAAGCTGTATGATAAATGGTAGATAATGAGGAAACAAAGTTCTACATTGGATATCAAGTTTTTTTTATATCAGAGGTTCAAACTATAACAAATATTTGAGATTAAATTTGGCGCTTATCATTCAAGGCTTTCAAATTTTATGACAATTGCATTTTTTTTAAATTTTGGTAAACACTAAAAGTTTTGTAAATTCTATGACATAATTGCAGCTGCTTCCCCGTGAATTCACGATAATTGTTTATCAAATTTGAATTCAGTCCACGGAAATTTTCTCCGGAAAAACGAAAATATTGATATCGCAAAAAAAAAAGAAAATAAAAAATGTCTCATACAAAAGTAGGTCGTAAAAATGACGATACATCTCGCTGAAATTGTCTATATATATGAACTAACATTAAACAATAATTAAATTTAAAAAATTAAACATTTTTCATTAAATATTATTTGAAATGAAATATTTACGAAAATGATTATTTATGGTTAAAACTATAGTTTTCTAATTATTGTTATTTAATTTTGTAATTATATTAAATTCCTTTTAACTTTCAAAAAACTTGAACTTTTTTGTATGACATCTCAAAACAGAAGTTATGAAAAATATTTTCACCACCGTTTAAACAAAAAATCTAGATTTCGAAAATATTGTAAGTTCCCGCCACCGAGGTGCGAAAAAGTCCTAAAACCAAAATCTCAAAATAATAATATTCTTTTTTAACCAAAACATCTAATCTTATTCTAAAAACAAACTAAAAAATGATGGTAATACAAATTTCCGATTAAAGAAGAAAAAAATCTAAAAACAATAATGTTCTTATGTAAGAAAAAAAACATCTAATCTACATCTACAAACAAGCAAAAAAAAAAAGGATGATAACACATGATAAAATACAAATTTCGTCGACTTTGAGAATATCGTAGTTGCGCCACCTGGTTGCTAAAATGGCCAAGTTATAGGAATTGGGGCTTGGACTGACGGCGCCGCCGCGTTGATGCACAAAAGATATAATCGTCTGACATTTTGCGCGACGGAGTGTCACGGAAAACAGAAGAGTAACGACGACGAGGGATTGTTGTTTTTTGTCTGTGTGTTGGCGGTGGTGTTGGCGATTGGGTGAATTCGTTCGTGTCTCAGTTTTGTTTCTCGCGCACTTGGAAAGTCCCTCCGTGGAATTTGTTGAATCGAATCGACTAGCGACATTTTGCTTGACAAGATGTAGCCGACGACGGAGTTTCGGGTAAAAGAGTGCTGCGACGTTCCATATTATCTCTCAGGACACACTCTTCGTCGGCATATAAACGAAGAAAGGAAACAAGGTCTTTGGGAAACGCGTGTTTCTCCGCGCTCTCCTCTTCCTCGTATTGATCCCTCCTCCCGATGAGTCTCACCACTGATGCATCTCTCTCTCTCTCGCTTTGCCCTCGCAATTCAACCCACGAGTGTTTTGTAAACTCGGACGATAAATAACGCAATCGAGAAATTCCTCCCGAATCGCACATCGTATAAAGTACATCGAGGGAAAGAAAAAAAATAAAATAAAAATGGAGATCGTCGGTGATTACGAGTACAACACGAAAGACCTCATTGGACACGGTGCTTTCGCTGTTGTCTTTAAAGGGCGACACAGAAAAGTGAGAAAACAATTATATTTCGTTTCTCTTGTTTCGTTTTGTTGTCGTTTAACAAACTGTCAATTAATATCTGGTTTTATTTTACATTAGAAATCCAATTTTGTTGTCGCCATCAAAAGCATCACCAAGAAGAGCCTGGCTAAGTCGCAGAATCTTCTTGGAAAGGAAATCAAGATTCTCAAAGTTTGTCAAAACATTGTTTCCAAAATGTAGATTAAATAGAGCGATAACATGGATTTTAATAATTTTTTTGTTATTTGTTGTTTTAGGAACTGACGGAACTGCATCATGAAAATGTTGTGGCTCTTTTGGATTGCAAGGTAAGTTTTGTTGAATATTTTTGTTCGTTTTGTTGTATTTGAAAGGCAGCTGATGTACAAATATTATGAAAAGAAGATAGAAGAGTGCGAGTAACATTGGTATAGAACATGCTAGGAAAATACACAAATGTTATTGTTCCTGGCCAAATTGAAAAACGCTTGACCCTGACCATGTTCAATTTTTCTCATTATTTGTTTTCATTTAAGATTTTTTCTTATTAGCCAATATTTTTTAATGAATTATTTTAAATTCAAAATTTTGGTCCTAATTTGGAAATATAGAAAAATGATCAAAAATTCTGTAGCAGATATGAACATTTATAAGTCTCATCTCAGAGTATACTGGCATCCATTTCTATTTAATTCAGATATTTTTCGTAAAAAAAATTGAAAAAGTTTTAAGCAGAAGTCAGCCTGCTGTAGGTTGTTGCCTAAAAATTTGTGTACATAACACAGGATTTTTGAGATTTTTTTTTTCGGACTTTTAGAAAATAAAAAATAATGCGACAAATTTGAGATGGTCAGGGTCAAGAGTTTAACGATAAAGAGTTTACGTCATATTTAGATAAATGGATTATTTGATGCTCTAGGATTAAAAGGCCTGCTGGCAGGCAAGCCATATTTTACAAATAAAATTGAAGAGAATACAGAAAAACTAAGGGAAGCAGTGACTCTTTATAAAGCAAAACAATAAACAACATAAGATAAATATGACATAAACAGAATATAAGCAATGATAGTTATGTGAAGATAATAACATTATCCAATGCTGCACACTTGCTCACATAAAAGCAAACTAAGAAAACAGGAATAATGGAAGAAAATTGCTTGTTGAATAGCTCCTTTTTCTCAATTGCAAAAATCCGGTCATAAACAACATTGAAGCATCTTTAAAAAATATTTCTATGTTCAACTAATGGACTTGTTAAGTTGAAACACTGAAAAATGCCTCTTCACAACTAACACTGCTAATTACTGTAGAATACCATTAAAATAGAATTTAAAAGAAATGTGCTCAGGGCAAGTCTCTTAAGAGCACTAAAGTTTTAATTACACTTTTTCATTTATTGATTAATTGATATATTAATTTACAGATTTTTCCTTGAATAACATATAAGATGCATTTAATTGTGAATTAGTAGATACATAAGTACCTCTATTTTTTTATATTCTATTTTACAATTTTAACTATCATTTTATAATATGTTTTATTTGCATACGTATTTATGTATTTGTTTATTAATACAGTTGTTTATTCCATACTAGTTTTCATTAATGTCCTCCTCATTCATAAATTCTTTGTAAAGATAAAAAACATATTTTTGATTGATATATTTAGTTATGGATATTCTTGAGCAAAATATAAAATACACTTTCTAGTGATTTTTTGCATAAATAAGTAACTCTGTTTTCTTTCTATTCTATTTTACAATATTAATAATATTTTATAATAGCATTTAATAGTATTTTTTGATTCACATATAATATTATCGTTAAATCATTAATTTGATCATTTTTAATCATTTATTTATTATTTAGTGAGTCGGAAAAATACGTTGAAATTAAATGAACAAAATTATGTAGAATCACTATTCGAATTGTATTCATTTACCGAGAGCAAAAAAAGAAAAAAAAAACAGTGGTTAGAAAAATCCACCAATCCAGAGGCATCATTTTATTTGCTAAAGACACGAGTAAGCGGCTAATTGTAACCATACTTCGTACGGTGACTCTGCACGTGGAAAATCGCATGATTACGGGCGTTTGCACATAGGGTCAGATACAATACCCACCGTCAAGAGCTCAGGGCAGATAACAGCGCGGTGAATGATTTTATATAGCCATAATAACAGTAATGAACCCAACGCCCTATAAACCGAATGTAAAGCTTTAATGACCGCGTTATGTAATGTTAATAATCGGCTCGCTGTCTCTAATTAAAAAATAGAACCGATCTCAGAAGGATTAAAAAGTTATGTGTAACCTTTGCACATCAATACCAACATCATTACACTCTGCAGAAACTCCCACTCTGACTACATTTCTAAACATAAATTTCACCAATACAATCTGCGAAATGGTAATCTCAAGCGTAGAATAAATATAAGTATTTGTTTTATTTACGAAACATGTAATTTATATTTTTTAAAAGTCGTAAAATTATCGCTAACTTATAAAAAAAAAAACGTGTTGAAGAATCTCGGTCAGTGGCCTCCACATCTGTACTCCAGAAATAAGAACACTCAGATATATTTATAATCACATACAAAAGGTGCTACTTACTTATATTTGAAATTTATATATATTAAATTTGTCGTTATTTTTTATTAAAGGAATCCAATCATAATGTCTTCCTGGTTATGGAGTATTGCAACGGCGGAGACTTGGCGGACTATTTGGGCGCCAAGGGCACTCTTTCAGAGGATACAATAAGAGTATTTCTGAAGCAGCTGGCAGGTGCAATGAAGGCCCTGCACGCCAAGGGTGTCGTACACAGGGACCTGAAACCTCAGAATATACTGCTGAGTCATAGCTGTGGAAAAGCTTGTCCTCAGCCTCATCAAATAACTCTGAAGATTGGTAAAACAACATTCCACTAATGAAGAATATTTTGTATAAGAAGCATTCTCTCAACTCAAACCCTTTTATTTTTTTTTTAAATGCATCATTTTTTACCATAGTGAATTTAAAAATATGAAAAGTAAATCACAAAAAGTAATATTAAGTGATAGCAAAACTGGCTAGTAATTAAAAAAAAATCCTGAAAGAGTTGGAAAATAAACGTGGCCGAGTTGATGGAGAATGCTTCATAAATGACTCCGCCGTATTCTACAGCGCTTTTTCGTTGCAGCTGACTTTGGTTTCGCAAGGTTTCTTCAAGACGGCGTTATGGCGGCGACTCTCTGCGGTTCCCCGATGTACATGGCTCCGGAAGTGATAATGTCGCTGCAGTACGATGCTAAAGCGGATCTCTGGTCACTCGGCACGATCGTTTTCCAATGCCTCACAGGAAAGGCTCCTTTCCAGGCGCATACACCGCAAGCTCTGAAACTTTTCTACGAGAAGAACGCAAATCTCGGTCCCAAGTATATAATTCTCCGTTAAATAACTATGAAAAACCTGCGAGTTTTCGAGAATTTGAGAGTTCATTTGAATTTTTTCTTAAATTTGTAAGAAGAGTCAAAAGATTTAAGGTAATCCTGTCGCGAACGCGTTTTTTACTATCGTGGTCATATTTTTTTTTCTTTTCTGAGTACAGATAGGGTTTCCTTTTTATACTGATGGATCCTTAAGGTCGAATAACGATTATTAGGAACTGAAATTAAATACAAAAACCGGAGTTTTTAACATCGGGTATAACGTGTCACTAACGGTTAAACGGTGATATGGCGAAAGATTGGACTTTTATTTGTACATGAGAAATTCATAAACTTGATCTTAAGGACATTGCTTTTAAATGCAGTTTTTTTTTTGTATCTTTACTCTCGGCTGTCGAAATTAAATATGAAAAGCTGTTTTTTTTTATATTGTATATATATGGCAAAAGTTGGGATTCATATTTGTAGATGAAAAATTAATAGTAATTCAATTCATCTTTAACTTTCAAAGGAAAAAGATCATGCATTTGTGAAACAATATAAAATTTGCTTATAAGAAGTAAAAAAGGGAGGTACTGGCCATTATAAGAAGTGCCTATAATGTGGTATTTAAATTTTTGAATAACTGGAAAAAGAAAAAGTGATTCATTCAGATTTCTCGAAACATTGATTCATCGAAACATAATATTTATTTTATAATTTTTGAAGTAATTAACAATTAATCTCGAAATTAGCCGAATAAAAAAAATCAGTCACCGAATAATCAAAATCATTAATGTTATTAATGTCAATATTTTCAAATAGGCTTTTTGAAAAACATTTCTATCTCAGCGAGCTAATAATTTATCATAACGAAATATGTCTAATTTTGAAAACTATGCGCCAAATTGGGTTTTCCATTTGTTGTGGAAAAAAGCGGCATTCGAAAAGAAATTTAGTCAGAGAAAAATAATAATATGGTCAGGGAACTGTTCCCACTGTTTGCCATGGTAACCACATATTTTAATCCCTTTCTCACGATAAAATGTATATTTTTACATAGCTAATTTAAGCTTGCTCGTAAATACTCAAACTCGCAGAGTTCATTCGATCGTTTTTCTATTTTTAAAAAAATTCTTATTAAGCACATTTTGCTCCTCAAAAAATCTAGAATTCCACCGGGCACATCACCTGAGTTATCGGATCTCCTGATGGGTCTTCTGCGCCGAAATGCACGCGACCGAATGCCCTTCGATGAGTTCTTCAGTCACGCATTTCTGCAAGGTCCTCGCGAGAGTCCAAGTCTCGTTCCCGTCGAATTGCCAGCGTCTCCTGTAAACGTCGCTGTGCCACAAATGGGAAATGCCGTGATAACATCAGGCCCAGACACATCGAGTCCTTGTTCATCTCCCGAAGACGATTTTGTTCTTGTGCCGAGTGATCTAAGCAGCGATACCGACAACAATCCAAATCCCGTGCAAGTTAAATACACAAAGCAAACAAGCAGAGAAGCGGTGAGTCCACCGCGACCATGTTTCTTACCGATATCGGAGCCAATTCCGGTGCCGTCACATCGAAGCGGTGTTCAGCCGCCGTCCTCGCCTTCCACAGCTGGAACGGCGACGACAACGGCTACGACAGTCACGCGTACAGGCAGCAGTTTGGTACCGCGTTCACAGCCAATAAGCATGAAACGCAGCACCGACGCTCATAGAAGTCACGCGCCCGATATCGGTTCGCTAAGTCCACCGAGTGTTCAATTTGTAATTGGTACACCGCCTGGTCGACGAATGAGCGAAACACCACCGCCGCCAAATACGTGGCAGGTGAGCCCAGTCGCGAGACATTCTCATGTTTCCAGCGGTACTTCGCCATTGAGACGATCGACCGGAAATAACAGCTCGTCGTCGCCTCTACTTACCGGTCCTCTCGCGGTACTTGGTTCACCGACTACCAGAGCTCTTCAGGACAACAACAATACTTTGAGACACTCGCCAGTTATTCCATTTGGCACACGAGCTGTTACTCTACCTGAAATTTCGGAAGCCACGAGCTTTCAAAATTTCTTTCCCGAGCTCAATCCAGGCTTGACGGATGAACGTCCGTTGACCTTCATTGCTCCGGAATTGCCTGAAGAAACGCTGCTCGAAAGAGAACATAATGAAATATTGGCGAAATTGAATTTCGTCGTTGCCCTTTGCGAATGTGTGAGCGAAGTCGCGAGGACACGGGCTGGACCACTTGGAGCACCGTTGGAAGGCATCGAACAGGCTAGCAATGCCGCTACCAAAAGAAGAGCGGAACAGGTTATTTTACTTGTCAGAGCGCTTCAATGGTTGAGCTCGGGACTTAGTCTTGCTACACAGCAACTCAAGGCTGGCAGGTTGCAGCCCACCGCTAGCGTCAAAGACGGTGAGTAGATAACGAGCAAATTTTCAATGTATAAAGGATTAAGGTTGTTGTGGGGTTCAGACGATGAAGGGGAAACTGCAGAAGTTTTTTTTACCGGCATTGGTTAGTAAAAGTAAGTTATTTCGTAGTGTACGCTATAACTGAAAAAGTCGTATAGTAATAAACCTCTCGAATACCAAAGTGGCCGCTCGATTTTGTCAACCTCACCTGTTTGGTAACGTATACAAGATCTTGCAAGTCACATTTGTCAAAGCATATCGAACGTGCATTCATTGAGGTTCTGCGAATATTACAAGAGTGTCGAAAAGTCAATTACACAAAAGAAATCGAGGCATAGTGTAAAGTACGTTCACGTATTCTGTCCCATTGTGACAAATGGACAAATTACGTGAACGTAGTCAATATGCGTCGATACCTTTTTTATATTCTTTGTTTATATTCTGATGGGCAATGAGATACTTTCAAACAATTAACAAGTCTTTCCTGTTTGAATAACCGACAATAATTCTTAACAAAGAGACCGGAAATATGATTTTTACAGATTAATTATTTTCACTTTGTATTCAAGAAACATTTAAGAATTCTTGAATTTTCTTGCTATGTCTCATAGTTGTTTAGATCAAGAAGTATTTCAATATGATTGTATTCGAATGTTGTCAATTGCTGCTGCCTCTTGAATTAAATAAACACATGCAACCCCACCGAAATCCATCAATTTTTCACTTGAATTATCAAGCCTAATATTGAGATATACTATTTTTACTTTATCTATAGTGGTCAGCACGATGAATGACAAATTCAGATCCTGTTTGGCCGAATGTAAGCAGCTCAATAGCGCCGGACTTCTTCGTCAAACGGGAGCGACGGCGGACAAGATTCTCTATAATCACGCCATCCAAATGGTGAACGCAACTTCGATTTCTATTTGAGACATTCTCTGTCTGTTGAGCAACTTTTTTTTTCTAATTATTTTTTTTCATTAATTACGATATATTTTATTTTTCTCTGAATTTTCTATATAACCTATTTAAATTTGTTGAAATGTTTCTTTTTTTACGCGGCAGCGTTGTTTTAGTCGTTCCGCAGTAAAATAGAAAATTACAAACACAGCGGTCGTTCCTTCTATCGAACTCATCTGTAATAATCAACAGTCGTGAATTGATGTAGAACATTCCAAACAGATATCTCAGAATTTACAAGATTTTGGATCTTTAAACATTAAAAAAAAAAAAAATGAAGTTGCAGTAAATTTAGAACCATTTTATCCATTCTCGCCATATTTAGCACCGATCATGCTTTAATGTTCGTTCATTTATGTACAAATTTTCAGCTTGATATCAATTTTCTTGACATTTTCGACCATTCTGAATATCCTGAAATGAAAATCGGCAAAATAAATGTTCACGAAAACAAAGCTTCCTCTATGTGGAAGCAAAAAAATATGATTGTTCGATTTGTATTATTTTTAATCTGTAATTGGAAAGTGTAATTTCCCGTTTTTTTTATTCATGAGAAAACCCAGTTGTCGGAGAATGCCTCACTTATAAACAGAAAGGAAAAAAAACATAATAAATAAATATATCCTTTTTCTCCGCAGTGTCAATCGGCAGCTTTGGACGAACTATTTGGCAATCCCGCCGAATGTTTTCAACGATATCATACAGCGCAGATATTGTTGCACTCGTTGTCACAGCACGTAAGTCACAGCCAGGATCGGGCGCTTCTTATCAAATGTAAGTACACTCGTCTATCTTCGTATAGTTCGATATCGCTATATTCTAACATTGGAATGACGTTCGTAGATAAGGCAGCGGTTGAAAAGCGTCTGTACGTACTACAGCAACAAGGCTACATTTACGCGACGGATCCCACGTAACGTATGTAAAATAGATGAAAACTAGAAGACGTAAGAATAAAAATAAGAGATAAACTATATAAGACGAACGAGGAGGAGATAATCGCTGAGCCTGCAACTACCGCTCTGAGAGGAACACGAAACCTTCTGCAGGACAAACCAATCGGATTAATTGATAAATAAACAAAACAAGAAAGAAGGAAAAAAAACTCTCTAGAAAAACAAAAAATGAAAATATCTTCGTCACACGGTTGAATAATATCTCGTATCGATCAATTACTCTCAAGTATAATTATTGATTATACATATTGTAATGTACTCACGATCGAACTAACTAACCCTTTATTTCGTATATAAAGTAATAAACAACGTGTATACTAACCGCTGTAGTGGACAAGAAGAAAAAAAAAAAAACAAGAAAATGAAATAATGTAAAGATTTTTTTCTGTAAAATGTATCTTATTCTCTTCTACTTTTATGACCCCTCGCATTAAGGACTACGGAGTTGTGCTGGAAAAACTGTAGTTAGTAAAAAAAAAAAAAATCTAATGCTGTATTGAAGCTCTCGAAGGATGCGACGATAGCCAAAGGAACATGAAAAAATTAGCTTGTTGCACTCTAATAACGTTCACGACGATTTAACACTCGGATGTAATTTTTTTTTTACTTCTTCTTTTCCTCGATCGCCGGCACAGACGCCGGTGGATTGTCCCTGTAGATAACGTAATTTAGCGCTACAGCGACTGAGTTCCAGGCGAGGTAAGGAGCGATTAGATAACCGGCTATGGGATTTATACGGTGAAAGGCGATTCCCATTGCAGCTGTCGTTCCCCAGAGCACGACGATCTCGTAGAGAGCCTGAAATATATTTCAGTATAGATCAGAATTAAACCCTCGACGAAAAGAAGCTTTTTTCTATTTTCTTAAAGTTTGAAGAATATTGTGTATAAATTTCATGTTGGATTTTCGGAAATTGCGAAAGATATGAGCGATTCAAGTACGTCGTTAGTTTGACAAATCTGAATTTCGATTATCTCGAAACATGGTTTTAAAAACGGCGACAGAAATATCTCAAAAACGTCTAGATTTATGATTAAGTTTTTTTTTTTAACTTTTGTATGTTTCATGTCTTCACTCGTATTATATAAACAAAACATTATAGCGCAATGATAATAACTCAATTAAAAAAATTATTAATAGCACGAGGCCTCTTTGCACGGTAATACCCTTTTTTCAATGTTTTAATACGTTTCCAAATAAAATCTCCTCAAGTACCCATACGATGCATTTTAAATGAATTTAAGGTGAATTGCTACCATGTGGTCGGTAACAAAAAGTGTTAAGGTAGTCCTTGCGCATCAGCCTTTGTGAATTTTGAGAGTGCATATTTTTTAATGTTATGGTTGAAACCCTTCTAAATGCGAATGTAAAATTTCAAGCTGGGTTATCGACAAAATCGCCGAGAAAATAAATATTAAAAGAAGTTGCGAAATAGAACTTTGCACATTGCTTCCTCATTAATTTCTATTTTTCAAAAAGCCATCTCTATGATGAAGCTTATTTATTATTTTTGCCTTCCCAATAAAGGGAGCTGTGTAAACAATGGAAATTAATGAGGATGTAATGTGCAAAGTTGTACTTTGCAACCTTTTTATTTGAATAAGCAGTTTTTTTTCAATGCGTTATCTCTATATCTTTGGTAGTTACGGGTGCAACAATACAACAACAAAATAACAGCTGTTGTTATTCAAATTTTATGCAAAATTTTGGATCAATTGCTTAAACCGTTCTCGAGTTACAGCGTTTTCAATCAAATTACGAAAATGCAAATTTCTATAAAATCCTAACTACTTTATCGATTTTTCTCAAATTCAGCAGCAAGTATTAACACACTCTATTTAAGTTTTATGCAAAAATTTAGATCAGTTTCTTGAACCGTTCTCGAGCTATAGCATTTTCAAAATAAATAACGAAAATGCAAATTTCTATAAAATCTTGACTACTTTATCGATTTCGCCTAAAATTTAGTATTAAACTTAGTTTAGTATTAGTACACTCGTATTTTCAAAAAAACTAAATATTCATAACTTTTGAATCCCTCAACCGATTCGAGGCAAATTCAATACCAAACGGCTTCGGTGGTAACTCGCCTCGCATGCAGTTTCAGTTCGATCGTCCAAAAAATTGCGGCAGTTATTCTCTTAAAGTTCTTTTTGGTACACTTTGGTACACACACTAGGGCGGTTGAAAAAACGGTGATTTTCAGATATCGATTTGCCCATTCATATTTGGATACCTAATTGTTAAAAAAATCTGCCCGCGAAGTCGGAGCCCTGTACGTCAAGATTTTATACTGCCGCGTCAATGTTAAAAATGATGCAAAGTAGAAGTTTGCACGTTGCTTCCTCATTAAATCTCATTTTTCACAAAGCCACCTCTATGAGGAAATTTATTTATTAATTTTGGCTTCCTCATACAGGAAGCTTTGTGAAAAATAAGATTTGATGAGGAAGCAACGTGCAAAGTTCTACTTTGCATCATTTTTCATTTTAATAAGTATTTTTTAAATATCGTTACCTCTATACTTTTGGTAGTTGCTTGTGTACCAACACAAATTAAAAGTTAAAAATGTATTATCTATAAAAAAAAAAACAAATTACTTTACACATGACAACGAAAATTCCGTAATTAATATCGTTGTATCATACTTCCATCTAATACAAAGTTTTGACTTACTTTCATACCTTTTGCGGAAGTTAGAGCGAAAATTTAAATTCTTTGAAAAATTCAAAATGCCGTAAAATTCGAACGACTTTACCGATCATCACCAAATTTGATACGTAGCAGCGCTGTGTGTTATTTTTCGTCTGCAGAACGTTTTAATTGATTTGTTGAGATTCGACGTGATGTAGAGCAAAATTATCTTTTTTTTTTTCGTAAAATTCAAAATTCTATAAAATCTGAACCGCTTTACCGATTTCGTCGAAATTCAATACCAAACAACATTGAACCTGTCTTCAGTTATGAAGAACTATTTAGCTAAATCGTCGAACTTTTACAAAAGTTAGAGCAAACAGTTACACTGTTGCTCATCACGTCCCTCATTGTTTTTGCACTCCAATAGCTCTCCGCTTTCACGAAGCCTATACTGAGTGCAAAAACAATGAGGGACGTAATGAGCAAAACAGTGTGGCTCTAAAAATAACGAAATTGGGTTTATGATTTTGAAATTTCAATATCGATCCGGCAGTATTAAATATACTCCTACAACTTTCTGGTTTCATACAATTTCATGATTCATTAAAATGAACAAATAACTGGATGAGCCTTTCAAAATTTAAAAAAAAAACGTGAAAAATTACATTTTTTTCATCATTTTTAACATTGACGCGGCAGTATGAAATGTTGACGTACAGGCCCCCCATTTCGCGAGCAGCTATTTTTTAACAATTGGGTATCCAAATATGAATGAGCAAATCGATATCTGAAAATCACCGTTTTTTTAACCGCCCTGACACACACACACACACACACACATCCGAACGCCGGCAAAAAATTGCGTTTCTCGATGTTTTACACAATTTGAACTGTCTTGATATTACAATCCAAAAAAAAAAATATTTCACAAAAACATAGTTTTCTATATGAAGAAGCAAAAAGAATAGTACTAGCGACCAAAGGATATATTAGTCATTGAATATCCGTAAATTTTACCCAACCCCCTCCCCTCAGCGTTTTCCCTTCGATGACCGCTACATTCATTATCCTCTATCTTTCCGTTTGAAAACCCATAAACTCCATTATTTTTACCAATTTAATATTGTGCGCTCCAAAAAATAGTGGAGTCCAGGTCCAATTGAGTGCCAAGTTCATTCCGTAGATGGATAACGGAAGTGCGGCTCCCTCGAAACCACCACCGTCTCGCCAAACAAGATACGAGGCATATCCCATAGAAGAGTAGATGGTCGTCCAAACCGGAGCAAAAGCCCAATTCGGAGGAGTCCACGAAGGTTTCTTCAGCGACTGCGAGAAAAAAAAAAAGAAACAACAGATAAGCAGGATCGATAAATGCTCTACTTTTAAACTATGTTACTACGAGCTTTCTCAATGTTCTACGTCAATCGCAATTTATCTATTGATTTCCTTTAAAAAAAAAAAAGTCATAAAAGATTTTGTTATATTATATCATCAATATCATCGTAAAAAAAGAGTAAATTGTGAAAAAGAGGTGTAATTGTTGAGCCGGGCGGTGGCTAATTATCATCACTTATCGCTTCAATGATTTCACGCTATTTCTTCAAGGGAAATGCAACTTACCTCATACCAGGGATTGATGTTCTTTCTAGTGATAAAACCGCCTGCAAACCCGCCAAGATTTGGCTGTATAGTCGCCACTACAGCAGGCCAGCAAATTTTAACTGGCATTGTTCCTAAATAAAATTATAATGATTTCTTAATTATTTTTTTTTTTGTTTTCTTTAGGAGGAACAATATATCAATGGGTAACTTCGTGGATATGGAATACGTGCGAGCAGTTCGACGTTAGCAACGTCACTGATGTCACGATAGCAGCAAGGAGAAGTCACCGTTAACATTTTGCCGAGTGGAGATGGTTCTGCGACGGTCAGGTGCATGATGCAATCGTTTCAGGTCAAACGGCGAATCGTTTCAGGGGAATCTAGCGAGGAGAATTCATGGAACACTATGAAATTTATATGCAAAACGATCGAGCTAGAATTACCATTTTATTTTTATGATAATCTATAACATCTTTATTAGTGGCTGATAGTAAAATAAAAAGTATATTGTACTTAACTTTTACCAACGATTGCTGCCTTAGCAACTGTTACTACAGAAGTTTTTCCATGCGAATCTGCTGGTATTGCGGGTTGCTGGTACGAAGGGGCTTTAGAAATATATGAGAGGATTCTCCACCAATTCCGCCACTTTTCTCTCGACCCTTTCGCGGATCTGTTTGATAAATGGCCATCTATTAGTACTGCTTACAGATAGCCTCTATGAATTTTCTTCGGATTTTTTAATTCACTCGTTTCGGAAATGAGGTTTTTTTTTTGTCAAGTCCGTATTATCGTGGAAGATTAAAGTCCTGTAAAAAAAATGTAGGAAGAAAAAAAAGTTATATTTTTCTATGGATTATTTAATTTAAATTACGTTGTATTTTTGATGGAACCAAAAAAGTCATTTTCACAAAAAAATGAATTTTTTTTTTCTTTCAATGCGAATACCTTTAATTTTGCTGTAGATTTTATAGCGTATTTGGCAGGATATTCAGAGCGCATAGAAAAATTAGCATCGAGCAACTCGGAAATCTTGACGGTTAAAAAAAATATTTCACAGAGAATTAGACAAGAGAAGGAAGTCAACATTAATAAATAATTCTCATAGAGGTGACTGTGTGAAAAAAAGTAAATTTACGAGGTTCTACTTTGCAGGCCTGTTTGAACTCTAAAGATATTTTGTTGAAAAATATATTTAGAGCATATTTTTTTAAAAATTAGTATTTTCAAAAAAATATCTTTCGGTAGCTAAACAAAGTAATCGATCTAATAATAATGGTTATAAAAATATCTCTTCGCATTTCACTTGAGATTTCATTTGACACTGTCAAAAAATATCTAAAATAGTTTAAAAAAAAAAAAAAAAAAAAAAAAAATCAAGGTATATATTATCAACAGCCTTTATTTTTTTTCTAATGCCTTATTTCATTTAAAAAATGTTAACTTTTATTTTTGCATTCTAAATTTTTTTCCCTTGAATAACATTTTCCCTTGTAACATTCTTTTTATTTTCACTTAATAATAATTTTTTGAAAAAAAAGCTAAAACTTGGTAAAAAGAATTTTCTTCTCCATCATCAAATTCATAGTATTGACCTTCCTCAATGTTTTCCCAACAATTCAACAGAAGCAACAAGTGCATCAGCAGTGACACGCACACCGCAGCAGCAGCAGCAGTGTCAACGTGTAGATAAACATAGCATCAAGAACAGTTATACTTGAAGCAAAAAAAAATGCCAGAGCAAACGAGTGAAAATTCTCATCTCTACCGCCGCGTTAATTAACAAGACACATCTTTCTTTCTTCACATGAAAACGGTCGATTAACACAATTACGGAATCCATGTTTATTTCTAATACCAAGAACTGACATTCCAATAGCTATAAATAAACCATACAAATTCGCAATTTAATTAGTTTATAAATAGAATACCTTGTGCTGTGGTTAAAGTTTTTCACGATTTTTGCTCCATCAATAGACTCAAACTTAGTGCAAAGAATTTTCTTCCGTAACATCAAATTCATGGTATTGACCTTTCTCAATGTTTTCTTAGCATCTCCACAGAGGCAACAAGGGCGCCAGCAGCGTCAACATGTAAACAAACATATAGCATCAAGAATATTTGTATTAGAAGCAAAAAAGAATGCCAGAGCAAACGACTGAAAATTCTCATTTCTATCATCACGATCATTGACAATACACATATTTCTTTCTTCACATGGCAATTGTCAATTAACTCAATTATATACGGAATCCACGTATATATTTCTACCAAGAACTGACATTCCAATAGCTGTAAATAAAGTATTAAAATTCGCAATTTAATGAGTTTATAAATAGAATACCTTGTGCTGTGGTTAAAGTTTTTCACGATTTTTGCTCCATCAATAGACTCAAACTTATTACAAAGAATTTTCTTCCGTAACATCAAATCCATGGTATTGACCTTTCTCAATGTTTTCTTAGCATCCCAACAGAGGCAACAAGTGCGCCAGTAGCGTCACATGTAGACGAACATATAGCATCAAGAATATTTATATTAGAAGCAAAAAAGAATGTCAGAGCAAACGACTGAAAATTCTCATTTCTATCATCACGTTCATTGACAATACACATATTTCTTTCTTCACATGGCAGCATTCAATTCACACAACTATGGAATCCATGTATATTCATAACACCAAGACATCCCAGTATCTATAAATAAACCATCGAAATTCGCAATTTAATGAGTGTATAAATAGAATTTCATATGCTAACAGAATTGGTGCGACGAAGCAAACAGAAACTCCTCTCGCTTTGTCATCGTCATCATCATCATCATCATCATTATCATCAGGCAGAGACAGCGTAGAGTCGGCATAGCCGTGCAAAGAGCTCTCTCAGCGAGAGGGAAACAGACAGAGAGCGAGAGAGAAGAAGACAAAACGAGGAGAGTGGAGCTAGCGGTCGGTTTTGCCGCAAGTTTTAATGGTCAGTCTTGTCGAAGCCAGCGAAGGGAGAGAGAGAGAGACAAGCTATATACGCTGTAAAATAAGCGTGTTTGCACGCGGTGGGTGCTTCGTGGGCTGTTTCAGCCCAAGTGTAACGTTATAGTGAGAGAAGCCTCTCTCGCTTTTATTCCTCGCCTCGTTCGCTGCGCTCGACTCTGCACTCATCGCCACCACCACAGTATTGTGCCAGTAGTCGTCGAGACTCACAACGCAACGCACTCTTAATATTCGACGTCCGCATTCCATCGCCTGCAATAAGTAAATATTGTAATTCAAAAGGAAACCAAAAAAAAGATAGGGAAACAGACGAAATTGAGGGAAATGAGGAAACACGTTTGAGAAAGCCGAGACATTAGCGGCGGAAAAAAATAATGTTCTTCGAATCGTTATGCAGCAGTCGGAGAAAAGAGAGATGAAGAAACAGTGGCAGATTCAGCGACTGAAGCTACGGAACAACTGGCAAGCTCAACAATTTTGATTCATTAGACGGGGTCGTGACTCGCACGACCTGCGGAGCTCTTCACTGACTCGCGGTTAAACGAATTAATTAATTTGTGCCTCGACGCTAACGTTACTACGTACGTATATGTACGATGACACTGTTGAAGATGATGGAGATCACCGTTTAGAGGAAAACATTTTGTTGTTGTTTTGCGAGAGTGCCGATTCTTGGATCTTGGAATATATGTATATATATATGCATTTTTTTCGAGTTTTGTGAAGGATATTTTGATTGTTTTCTGCGACACTTGAAGATCTTTTCGTGAAAAAGATCGAGTGAATGTTTGATATACACGAGACGTGGGTTTAATATCTGTGACCGCAGTTTTTTTTTTCGTTTGACCTTCGAACGACGCAGCTATCTTCTGGATTGAGGAGGACGATTCACTGTTTTTTCCTTCGCTTTTGTGTTTCATTTTGGTTACTTCCTTTTTTTCTTTTTTCTTTTTCTTCGCTTTTGTGGATTCCCGGGGGAATTTTGCTGAGAGGCAGGAAGACATGGTCCTGGAACAAAGCTGAAAAAGAGATTAGTATGAAGGTGAGGGATTATCAATATATTTTTTTTTTATATTGTAGAGATTTTTAAATGTGGGTGATATTGGTGTTTTTAATTCATAATAATATGGGCTCCTTCTATGAGGATATCCGTTGATCAATTTTCATTTGCTCGTTGAGGAAGCTCTGGGGATGACGGACTGAAAGAATCGGGAAGCAAGATTTTGCTTTGAAACTTTTTTCGCGAGTACTGTTTTTTTTTTTTTTGGAATTTCGATGAACCTTTGGTTCGAAGCTTAACGACGAATCTGATTTTTATCTTTAACGACAATTGATGTAGATAAAAAACTTTACTGCTTTAATTTTGTGCTAAATGTCAATATGAATTTAATATATTTGTTTAAAAAATTTAATTTATCATTATTTTTTAAAAATAACGTTGGTTTTGTGTGCGAGAATCATTATTTTTTTTTTTTTTCAAATTTTCTAAATTTGTTACATTTTTTATATTAACTTTTTTTAGTT
Source organism: Perithous albicinctus (assembly GCA_964016905.1). Taxonomy (NCBI): domain Eukaryota; kingdom Metazoa; phylum Arthropoda; class Insecta; order Hymenoptera; family Ichneumonidae; genus Perithous; species Perithous albicinctus. The sequence continues at coordinate 9,604,280 of OZ024696.1, read as the reverse complement.
TCACATGAAAGGCAATCATATGAATACTCAGCAATTTAGTCTTTTTTTTAAGAACAAAATTATGAAGCTAAGATATTTATTTTAAAAACTGAATTTAACAACCTTTTTGCAACAATTAACTTGAATTTTTTTTGTTGCAAATATCATTTCTTTGTTTTTTTTTTTTCAAATTCTTAGAATGTGTTTAATTTTTAATACTATTTAAAAAAAATGTAATATAGACGATAATCATATGAAAATTCAGAAATTTAGTAGCCTTTTCGTTAAAAATTGTGGACCTAAGATATTTATTTAAAAAATTGAATTTAATAACTTTTTCAAACAATGAAGTTGGATTTTTAATGCGATTTTTTTCCGAATTCTTAAGATTTGCGAAATTTTTGTTTGTTTACTTTTAAAAAAGAAGGCAATTACATAATCATTAAGAAAATTAAAATTAAAATAGCCTTTTCGTTACGAATGAAAATTGTGAACCTAAGATATTTCTTTAAAAAATGTAATTTTCACTGAAAATTATAACAATCCAAAAGCAAGGTATACGGTTTTACGTTGCAATTTTTGTTTACACTTGAGAGTACTTTCGAAAATTTTAGTCCGAAGTTTAAAGAAAAGTCTAACTTATATTTTTTAATGGAAATTGCAGTAGACAAAGAGATCTCCACAGATTTATTTGTGTGTTAAATCTTAGCATTACAGCTCAAGTGATTTTCAATGTACAGGTTTAAAAAATGTCGGCAATATAAAAAAAAAAAAAAAAAATCAGTCTGATATTTAAACATATTTATCAGTTTTATTCAAATAATATGTCAAATATCCCTTAATGCTTATTAGGTTTGTACAAAAAAAAATGTTAAGTTCTCTGAATATTTTTCAAAGTTGCAACGATGAAAAATGTGAAAATTCAAAATCATGTAAAATCGAACACTACATACTTTGACGAAACTTTTTTATTCATTGTTTCAGAAAGATTGTCGCGATAACGTGATTTTTAAAAACAGTAAAGACGAAAACGAAAGAGAAAAGTATGATTGAAGAAAGCAGCTGTGAGTCGGCTATCTCAGATTAATGGTATCGAGTAGTAAAGAGAAAATTAGTAGACAATCCTCGTGTGTTTAAAGTTTCGGTTCTGTACGTGAACCCTCTTCACTTTTGATGAAGAATCTTGCACATTGCTCATTATTTTTTAATTTTTACAGGAAGGTTTGCAAAAAAAAAAAGATTCTTTGAAATTTGAACTTCTCGATGCATTCTTAAGAAATTCAGTAGCAAAAAACGACACATTCTATTGCAGTTTTATGAAAAATTTTGGATCAATTTCTTGAAACTTTATCGACTTATAATTAGTATTTACAAAAAAAAAAAAAAAAAATCGAAAATGCAAATTTCTATAAAATCTTAACTACATCAACTATTTCGCCTAAATTTATTATTATTGACATACTCTATTTAAGTTTTATGCAAAATTTTACATCAATTTTACATCATTGAATGGTTCTCGAGTTTTAGCTTTAAAAAAAAAAAAATAATAATTTTTACAAAATTTGAACTACTTTATCGATTCCGCTTAAATTAGGGATGCCGGTTCGTGAACAAAATATCAATCTTCAGTATTGTATCGTATTGTTACATTAAATACTGATCGAACAATTTTTTGAAAAATAAAAAATGTTATGAAATTCGAACTACTCGACCGGTTTGTGCCAAATTTGAACTAAAGCCTTGTTCTATCATAGTCTAGAAGTAAAACAAATTTAAGATCGACATCTTGCAATTTACACGAGTGAATGCTCGAACGACATTTTTCAAAAGTTAAAAAACGTTATCAAATTTGAACCGCTCGACCGATTTGCGCAAAATTTATACCCAGACCTACTTCTAAGACAATCCACATGTGTGCCAAATTTGATTGAAATTTGCCTAAAAAAGACGAAATTTTTTTTTTCGCAACAGAAATGTTTAGCTTTTTTTGGAATAAAATCGAAAATTATCAACATAGCGACCGTTCCTTAAAATAAATTCATCTTCGATACTCAATCATTATAAAATCACGTGGTAAATTGCAGCCGGTCATTCCAGATTTTAGAAAAGTAGAAGTGCTTACGGACATTTAAAAAAAAATTAAAATTGCAATAAAATTTGAAGCACTCTATCGATTCTCGCCAAACTTGACACCAATCATGGTTCACTGTAAGTTCGTTTGTGTCTTAAATTTCAGCGGGATATGTCGTAATTTACAAAAGTTGTAGCGTGGAAACGATTTTTTCAAAATTTTCAAAATGCTGTAAAATTTGAATTTTTCAACCGATTCGCGTCAACTGCAATCCCAAAAGTTGTTGTATGATAGCGGACTTGCGTACCAAATTTTAGGAAAATAAATGAAAAATTGCGACCGTCATCGTGCTAACAAGGCAATTTGCACATACACACACACACACACATACAGACATTTCGTACAAATCACTTTTCTTGGCATTTTGGACCATTCTGAGTATGCTGACATGAAAATCTCGAAAAAAAAAAAATTTTCACAGGAACAAAACTTCCTCTATGAGGAAGCAAAATGGAATAATTTAAATAAGAATCGAAAAATTTCAATGCCATTTGAAAAACTTCGAAAAAATTGCAACATTTCTATATAAATTCAAAATTTTCCACGAAAACTAAAAATGAAAATAAAAAAAATGTCATGTTAATTGAAAAATTTTAATAAACATTGATAAATTTCAATGAAAATAAAGAAAATTGTCTACAATCGGTCAAATCGTTTGAAGAGAATCCGCGCTTAGATAGCCAAAGACAGTAAAAAATAAGTTTTTTTGGATTTTTTTTTGGTCGAAATTCAGAGATCAATTGTTATTGCTATCTCGAGTTTCATAACTGCAAATGCAAGGCCTTCAAAATTTTATATTTATTTTTCAATTTACAAACAAAATATTCTTTATCTATCGGTAATCATCGATTTAAATAATTGTCATTTATAGAAGAAAACAAATCTGTTTCTCGAAGGATCAATCCATTTTGCAAACCTAGCTTAAATTCAATACCGAATCACCATTCTAATAAAGTTTGTTCGAGTTAGAGTGATAACAGATATTTTTGAAGATCTAAAATATCCTATGCAATCAAAGGGCTTCAAAATTTTGTTATGTAATGTATATGAAAGAAACATTTAATTGTACTGTATACGTTACAAAAATTTGAGACGATTCGGTTGAGAAGTTCCCGAGTTAAGGCAGCATGAATTTTTCTAAACAGTTTCTTTTGACGTTTTTCATCATTTTGAGTACCATCGACACGAAAATCCCGAAAAAACATTTTACATGAGAACAAAGCTTTCTTTATGAGGAACCAATTTATAAAAGAAGAAAAAAACTGTTGTTACTAACAGATTTGTAAGCGTATTTAACAGTTCATAAAATTAGCAAACTGTGAAATTTTTGTTTTTTAATTCATCGCAAGCTCGTAATTCAAACGCATATTTGAAGCTTGAAATAGAATATTATGAAGAAACTACAAGTTTGGTGGTCAGAACGAAAAAAAAGGAAGTAAGCTTATTTATTATTTTTGGCTTCCTCATAGAGGAAGCTGGGTAAAAAATAGAAATTAATAAGGAAGAAATGTGCAAAGTTTTCCTTTGCAACTTTTTTTATTTGACTAAGCGGTTTTTGCAATACGTTTAAAAAAAAAAGCATTAGCTGATGTTATTCAAGTTTTATGCAAAATTTTGAATCAGTTGCTTGAGCCGCTCTCGAGTTACAAAGTTTTCAAAAAAAATTACGAAAATGCAAATTTCTATAAAATCTTAACTACTTTATCGATTTCGCCTAAATTTCGTACAAAACATTAGCACAATTTATTTAAGTCTTATCAAAAATTTCAAAAAGCATTTTTAAAAAACTTTTGAATCCCTCAACCGATTCAAGGCAAATTCAATACCAAACAATCTTAGTTGTCTGGTATTGAAACACACACAAATTGCATTTCTCGACGTTTTAGACTAATTGAAGTAGGGTAATCCAGCAAATGGATGAACACCTACCAATGAATGAACACAACCATGTTTTCGTTTCTAAATAGTGTTTGTGCTCAGAAATCTTTAAACGAACATTCCTAAAGTTTATTTGAACATTGGAAGACGACGCTGGCGTTTCAATCTTTTATCATTTAGGTATAATAGCACCACCAACCTTAGTTTCAGGTTACGTCCATGCAGGAGGCCTAGATGAGCAGCTGACTGATAGCTTTATAATAAGCTTTTCGGAAGAAAAACGGTCGAAACTTTCCACGAAAAGTGTCAAATACTAAAAGTGACGTTCCAAAGTTTATTATGTGATCCTGAGAAACCGGTTTTAGCTGCTCAAACGTTTGTTTTGAGATGTTCAGACGTTGGGTTGAACATTCAGGGTGAATCCAATGAATGAACGGCCGTTCATTAATTGGCATATTGTATTTAAGACATTAATCCAATGAATGAACGATATGATTGAACTGAAGTAAACCGTGCTGCATTATAGCCGGATTATGTTTGAATTTATTACGATTAAAGGGATCAAAGAATAGACAGGCAATGAAAAATGTAATAAGAATATAACAAAAAGTACTGAAAAAATTAAAAGTAATAATTACGCAAGTACCGAGTAAAAGAAAATAAAGAACAGGAACTAATAGCGAATGCACGAGACCGTGAGGTTAAAAAAAAACCCGAAAAAAAATGAACACTGATAAAGTTGATGCTGTACCCATCAATCAGTAAAAAGCTAAATAAAAAAAAATTAAATAGTAATAGCTAAAAAAAACTCCAAACAGTGAAAAAGAACAACACGACTGGCAAAATCTAGTATTTAAATGCCGTTCACTTATTGTAAACTTTGCAATAGCGTTATTATCTTATATAAGAAAAAGTCTATTAATTTTTTAAAATATACTTGTTTATGCAAACATTCATTAATTGAATAGGCCCTTACCTGCCCGTATTTATTCGATTTTACGTTCGTGTTGAATTGCTATTCATTAATTGGATTTCATCTGTTCATTCATTGGCCGAAGTCATCGAGCGGTGTTCATTCGCTGGGTTTTTGTAGTGCTTTCACAAAATACGTCTTTTTTCATATTGCCTTCAATTGTAATCGAATATTATTACTGTAATGGCTTCTTAGGGATCTAACTTATCAAAAAGAACTGTAATATGTGATGAGCTTATTTACCTAGTAATACATTTATACCGATACAAATATCACATCTTGCTAGCCGTTCGTTCATTTTGGTACGATTATCTTATGTTGACATTAAAATCTAGAAAAAAATTGTCTTCACAACAACATAGCATTCGCTTCGAGCAAGCAAAAAGAAACTAAATTATAAAATCTAAAAATAATGTTATTAAAAATTCTTGATCTGCACAAAGAAGCAAAAAATGCTAACAACGCAAAAATTCTCGTTTACTTTTAACTTTTCTAAAAGACGGTATGCTATGCGTCATTCTTCATCCAATGGCAAATATATTTCAAGAATTCGCAAGCTCGAACAGAGGTTTATTTATCCGGGATATGAATCAAGTGGTTTCTAGGAGAGCCAAAACGGTTCTATAATTGATTCCCGGGAGAGCGAAGCTTCGACAGAATTTATCCTGGTTAATCCTTAGCCAGATGGTGCGCTTATAAAGTATTCATAGACCACTTCGATTTATCGATTTCCTTCAAAGGGGCTTGGCAACCTCTTTTTTGTCTTTCATTTATGTATGTACTTCAACAAAACTCAATAGAACTTTTAATATGCAATCGATCACCATTTAAGAAGTTATGAAATTTACAACATAGAAAATGAAACTTACTGTATGATATTTAGAAACCTGATGAAGTAAATGAAAATTGTGTTGCAATATTTGTAATCAACCATTAATTTTATTATGCGATAATCACGTTCGATTCTGATCATTAGATTAAGCTTTTAATGATCAGAATCGAACGTATTATCGCATAAAATTAATGGTTGATTACAAATATTGCAACACAATTTTCATTGCATGCATTTATTTTTTCAACGCTTAGTGTTACATTTACAACACTAATTAATATTTTATACAAACACATTTTATGAAAAAAGAATAAAAATGTGGTATATAATATTACTATACACATACAGTGAAAGTAAAGACTTATAATATTAATATTAATGTTCGGTAACTTCACTTTTAATGTTATTTACACGTTTAATTTTCAATTACGAGTTTTTACATTTTTATAAAAAAAAAAAAAAAAACACAAAGCTTGCTGCAAATGTTTAGTAATTTTACCTCAGATCTTTTTAAATAGTGTTTAATGTGTAGCAAATGAACCATGCAATTTAAGTTCTTCTACTGACTCATATAAGCAAATGTCGCGAACAAATAAAACGCTGTTCCAAGCTCCACTCGTGTTTATTATCAGCAGTCCTCTGAGAGATTTATCCAACAGCGCTTGCCGCACAAATTATAGAAGTAATATATTTATAACTGAGCGTTATAAGTCGTTGAAAGCACGTGCGAATTGTGTATGATGAAATATTTCTGGTTGCAAAAAAAAAAAAAAAAAGAAATGAAAAGAAAAAGAGAGACTTAGGCGATTGTTAATTTGTTCGTGCCGTCACCAGGCTAGTCTAAAGATAAGGCTTATCGGTCGAGGGGACCAAAGCCGGCAAACGGCTCGCAGGCGCGCCTTGGAAATCTCTGCCTGCGAAAAAACATAACGCAAACTTACTCTGCAGTCTTTAAAAAAAAATGCATGACGTATTATTCGTTGAAATTTTAGACTGCAAACACATGTTTATCGTTAAATTGTATCAAACATGCAGGAATTAAATATTTGTAAAATGGTTATTAGCCGCAAAATATTTTTTTTTGTAAATTGTATACTTACTTGTATAGTGAAATCGGAGAATAATTTTTCTTTTTTCAATACCAATTTTTTAGGCCGCGCTAAAATTATTTGCAGACTTATTTACTTTTGCTTTCTCATAGAGGAAGCTTTGTCTTCGAGATTTTCATGTCAGCATGCTCAGAATTGTCCAAAACGTCGAGAATAGTGATTTGTACGAAATGTCTGTACGTGTGTGTGTGTGTCGTGTATTTTCCTCAAATTTGGTACGCAAGTGGGCTATCATACAACAACTTTTGGGATTACAGTTGACGCGAATCGGTTGAAAAATTCATATTTTACAGCATTTTGAAAATTTTGAAATAATTGTTTTCACACTATAACTTTTGTAAACTACAAAATATCAGGATGAAATTTTGAACAGAAACGAACTTACAGTGAACCATAATTGATGCCAAGTTTGGCGAGAATCGATAGAGTGCTTCAAATTTCATTGCAATTTTAATTTTTTTTTAAATGTTCGTAAACACTTCTACTTTTCTAAATTCTGGGATGACCGGCTGCAATTTATCACGTGATTTCACAAATAATGAGTATCGAAGATGAATTTATTTTAAGGAACGGTCGCTATGTTGATAAATTTCGATTTTATTCCAAAAAAAAGCAAAACATTGCTGTAGCGAAAAAAAACAGTTTCGACTTTTTTCGGCAGATTTCAATCAAATTTGGCACACATGTGGATTGACCTAGAACTAGGTCTGGGTATAAATTTTACGCAAATCTTTCGAGTGGTTCAAATTTTATAACGTTTTTTAACTTTTGAAAAATGTCGTTCGAGCATTCATTCGCGCAAATTGCGAGATATCGGGCTTAAATTTGTTTTACTTCTTGACTATGATAGAACAAGGTTTTAATTCAAATTTGGCACAAATTGGTCGAGTAGTTCGAATTTTGTAACATTTTTTATCTTTTGCCTTTCATGCACAAACAAGCATGCAAAGTAGAACCTTGCAAACTTATTTTACATTTTTTAAAAATGTTTACATGTATGCAAAGTAGAACTTTGCAAATTGTTTCCTCTACAAAGTTTCCTCTACGAGGAAGCCAAAGTAGATAAACGTACTTCCTCACAGTGAAAGCTTTGTAGAGAAAACAATTTGTAAAGTTCTACTTTGCATACATGTAAACATTTTTCAAAAATGTAAAATAATGAGGAAGCAATTTGCAAGATTCTACATTGCAGGCTTCTTTTCGTATTGGCGCTCGCTTTAGTTATTGTAATTTTTTGTAAAAAAAATATATGTGCAACTTGTAAATGATTTCAGCAACTGATCTATAAAATTCTTTAGATTAGAACTTACAGAGTAAGTTCTTGTTGTAAGTTACGATACTTCTTGAAATATATTCAATCAATGAGATTTTAGCTTTTTCTATTTATAATTTGTTCAACCACTAAAAATTTGTTCCTTCGATTATTTTTCAACCAAGAAATGCACAGTAAATCCTTGATGCACATTGGTTCCACATCTTTTTCTATTTTTTTTGCACAGCTTTCTCTATGAGGAAATCAAAATCAATCAAAGTACTGTATCGTAGAGGTGGTTTTATGAAAGATTTAAAATAATTACGGAGCAATATGCATGAATCTGCTTTGCATTTTTTTGTTATTGTGTGGGCTCAAAAATGACGAAAGTAAATGTTAAAAAATCATTAACTAGAAAACGTTCATGTGAGAATAAAAAAAAATGCAATGTAGATCTTTACAAATTGTTTTCTCATTATTCTACGAGGAAAAATCTTAATCAATTTTGGTTTCCTCATACAGGAAGCTTTGTCAAAGGTATAAACTTTTCAATCTTGTTTTATATATTTTAAAACATCCGCTTATCCAATCAACAATCACTGTTTAAATAAAAAATTTGAACTAATTCTTACAAAGTCAAAATTGTTGAAAGATAAGAACCACCTGATTGATTCTCACTCAATTCCATACCTAGCAATCATCTTTTAATGTTATTGTATTCGCACAGAAAATTTCAGCCCGACATTTTTCAAAGAACTCAAAATGCCATAAAATCTGAATTAACGGCTCAACCAATCTGCATAACATTTACCTCAAAACTTTATTCTAGGGTAATCCATATAAAATTTGATTCAAGCCCTCTAAAAAATATTCGTATTTTTCTTTTTTTTTTTGCAATGTTTTCGTTTTTTGGAACAAAGTCAAAATTGACCAATACAGCAGCTCTTCGTTGCACGAAATTTACCTTTGACAATCAATTATCGTGAAGTCACATGGAAAATTGTATAAAATTTGAACCCCTTGAACGATTCGCACTAAACTTAATCCCAAACATTGTTATATCATTGGCAACTTGTATACCAAATTTGAAACCTATATCTAAAAAATTACGAAGGCTGCAACCAAGAAAATTGGCACATACATACAAGTTTTCTAAACCACTATTCTCGACGCTTTAAGTCACTCTGAGTATACTGGCATGAATATCTCGAAACATTTGTCTTTTTACGAAAAAAAAGCTTCTATGAGGAACCAAAAACGTTTATCAGGATTAAAAAAAAAATAACGCTGACAATTATAATTATTTAGCATTCTTAATTTGGCTGCTATTTCAATAAATAACCTAATAATTCTAAAATCTAAATAAGTAAATTAGATAAATTATTTCTTATCATTAATTTGCTTATTATTTAAATGTTTCTTATTTTTTGTTTCAGATGCAATGGCTCGCAGTTGTGATGTGCCTGTACGCAGGAGTAGCGAGGGCACGAACGGAGGAAGATCAACAGGCATCCATATCCAATTCAAATGGAGTAACTGCTGTGTTACCGGAGCGTTGTTTTTACGGCCAGCAAAGCGAGTGTCCATCGATCGAAAGTGGAGAATGTCCTTGCAAAAGGATCGTCTTATCGCACGACAGTCCCGATGCGAATGCCGTTCTCTGCTGTAACTTGGACAGCCAAACCTTCGAGTCCGGTCTCGCCTGCGCGAGTGAGTTCAATACTCAATATTGAGAAATAATCATGAGCTCTTGAAATTCAAATAATACCTTGTAAATACAACCGATAAACCAAGGATATTCCTCGCAGATTTTCCGGCGAACGTATCTTACATCCATATAAGAAATTCGACCCTCGAGACTATTAACGTAAGCGAGGTACGATGGAGAAGACTGAAATCTTTGTCGATCACGGACGGCAAAATAAATCGTATAAAGGGACAGTTTCTCATGATGACGCCGACTCACTGTCTCAATCTTTCGAACAACGCGTTGGTCGAGCTTGAAAATAATTCCTTTACCAGACTCGCTCAACTCACGACTCTCGATCTTTCCTACAACAATATCACACATTTACCAGCTCTTAATACGATGAATGGTCGAGAATTTTGGCTGGACATTTCTGGTAATTTTTGTTTAATTACTTTTATCATTTTTACATGTTGAGTATCAACAGAGAAATGTTAAGAAACGAAGTAAATTAGTTGGGATTTCACAAAAATGTCAGAGAATTTCTAAGTTAGCCGGGGAACGAGATCGAATAGTAAACAAATGTATTTCAAAGAAATTGGTTTCAAGAAATTAAATGTATTTAATTTAATATTTATTTGAAGTATAATCATTCAATTGGGGCCTACACTACAGTCGTTCTCTTCTTTCTAGAGGAAGCTTTGATTTTGACCATTTTTTCATGAGATCTTCATGCGTGTATTGTCAAAATGGTTTAAAATGACGAAAATAGTGTTTTAGGGAAAAAATGTTGTTAGACTTCGTAATTATTTAGATATCGGACTTAAATTTGGTATATTAGATGAGAAATCATGTAACAATGTTTGGGATTAAATTTAGCACGAATCATTCGATGGGTTCAACTTTTGTCAGTTTGAAATAAATAAAAATGTCTTTTCACGATGTAGAAGTTTTAGATACGAATATATCTGATTTTTTTACACAAATGGATTAGTATTAAACTGACGTTGAATTTGCCGAGAATCGATCGGGTAGTTCCAATTTTATGGTAATTTTAATTTGTTTAATGTAAGTAAACACTGACTTTTGTAAGTTCTGAAGTGTCTGGTTGCAATTTTCTTAGGGAATTCATGATAATTGATTATGAAAGATGAATTTGTTCCAAGGAATGTCTTTTGTGTTGGTAAATTTTGATTTCGTCCCGAAAGAAAACAAAAACATTGCTACCGCAAAAAAAAACCTTTCCAAATTTTTAAAAATAGATTTGGACGAAAATTTATAGCATTTTGAATTCTTTGGAAAATGCCGTTTGTGCAATAACTCGCCCAAATTATGAGATATCGGGTTGAATTTTTTTTTTTATAAATGGACGAACATTAAACGATAATTGGCATGAAATTGGGCGAGCATCTATTAAGTGGTCCTAATTTTACAAGAGATTACATTTTTCGATAAAATGTTTTCAGATTAAAAAAAAAGAAAAAGTTTTTTTCCGGTTAAAATGCCATTAAACATTTTTTCAAATAGCAATTATTGTTCAGAAGCACTTTCAATTTATTTTAGGCACAGCTATCTATACAACAGATAAACAAGCTTGCAAAGTAGAACTTTTCAAATTGCTTCTTCATTATTTTAAACCTTTGATAAAAGCTTCCTCACTGAGGAAGCCAAAATTTATGAACATACTTTCTCATAAAAGTGTGGCTCTGTCAAAGGTACAAAATAATGAAAAAGTAATTCGCACAGTTTAACTTTACAAACTTTTTATTACAATTTCTTTGAGTTAAAAATTTTTAGCAAAATTTAACTAATTTTTTGTTAATACATGTTTCTTAGGTTCGCATGATTTACTGAAGAAATTACGTTGAAAAATAAATTGATCGAATATAGAGTTAACTCCGTTGTTCGAACATATTGGTCAGGAATTTATTTTAATTGATTCGGAAAAGTCAGGGGTTTTTTTTCGGAAAACTATAGTCATCATGTTTTACCCCATCGAAGATAACGTAAATAATTATTTTATACATCTTTCGCTTGAGCAGGTACCAATACACTTTGGTGTCACGACATTTATCAATACATAAACAAAACTGGCGAGAAGCAAATAAACTTCAATAGAGAAAACGAGACCGTCTGCTCGGCTAGTAAAACTTGGAACTGGTTCAATGCGACGGAGCAAGTGCCATTGAAGCAAGTGCGCTATCTCAGTCTGGTAAGATAATCAAAATCAGGCTAACTAAATAACATTTTCGAATCGTTTTAATAACACTTTTATGATCCATTAAGCTGCAAACCGAATGCCCGAGGGGCGAAAATTGGCAGTGCCAATGTAATTTCCGAAGATTCGACATGGTTGATGGAACACACCTGACACTCGCGGTTAACGTCGATTGTAGTGGTATTCAGCTGACCGAATTACCGGAGAAACTGCCGAGAAACACGACATTTCTCAATGTCTCGAACAACAATGTTAGTTTTGCTTTTATTGCGCCTAGAGATGTCTTCTCATTAGGACCGCTTTTTCTACATAAACGACAGATTCGTAGGCTCAATGGTTTTCAATTAGATCACTTTTTTTCCTTAAGACTCCTGATAAAATAGAAGTCATACTCTGTAAATAATTTTAAAAAAGATTCTATTAAAAGGAAAAAATGGAATGAAATGCATTATCGTGAGAAAAAGTCTGAACTCTCTGATAAACATATTGTTGATATAATCGAAGTTCAAGAAAACATTGAAAAACAGGAACAAGTAGTTTTCATTATTTGAATGCAATTATTAATTTGCATTGACAAAAATTTGAAAACAATAAACATGTAACACAGAATAAAAAATTGGGTCTTAGCTTTCTAATAATCATGTTTCTGATTTGATTGAAACTTGATAAAGCAACTCAAATTAAAAATAAAACAAAATAATGTGTCATTCCTAAAATATTTCAATAAAACAAAATACACATTTATGCAGTAAAAAAAAGTCACTTTATCACCATGAAACCCAAGTTGAATAAAAAATAGAATTAACGTAAAAATAAAGTGCAAATAAGTTACTTTGTTATTTTTGTGTTCTTTTAAAGACTTTCATTACTTTCTTGAATCCGAAATTGATCAGGCTATAAAATAATAAGAAAGCGATTTTATATTTTATTATATTTTGATTTTCTTTTTTGCATGAAAATCATTTGGCTGTAAATTTATCAGAATTCAATTTAAGAATCTAAAAATAAATTACGACACACAAAGCACTGTCCACTAAAAAAACCTGGAGTTACAATCCGATCGATCCACGAATATGTCGTTTATTCGAACAATGACTCGTAGACAGAAACCTATTTTTGTTTGCTTTGCAGATAACAGATCTGGACGATCTGAGCACCAATGCCTGCTACGGTGATATACGAGATTTTTACGCCGACTACAATAATATATCGTCCATAAACATACTGGAAGGCTCCAAGTTTTTGGATAATTATGCTATGCTCAGTCTTCGATATAACAAGATCAAGTCGGTGAGTTACATTTTTCGAAAAAAAAAAAAAAAAAAAAAAAATGTTTCTTCTACCGAAAATGACATTGTTTACTTCAATCATTAATTATCCCGAATGACAATATTTGTAAATTCAGCTGCCAACCTATATTCTCGCTTCGACTGCCTACGACAATAAAAATTACGTTAGCTCGAGATACGTGAAACTCGGAGGAAACGAGTTGCACTGCGACTGCAACACGGCGAAATATCTCAAAGTAATTATTTCTCGGACATCACGACTACAACTTTAAGCTTGAAATATTAATTGATTAACTTTTTTTATTGTGAAATTCTACAGGTTTGGCTGCAGGCACGAATATGGGACTCGGAGGAGGTTCTCTGCGAGAACGTAAAGGAGAAAGTCGTGGATCTCGAGCCTTCCAAGATGTGCGTTTATCCGGGCGACTGGACTGACTACATTTATTATATAATCGGCATTGAGGTTCTACTACTGATGAGTCTCATAGCAAAGGTTTCTTACGATTATTGGGTCTTTAAAACCGCAGGATATCTTCCTTGGCCGGCTAACAAAATGCCGAAATTGCCATGTGACTGGCTGTGCGAAACTTAGATGTTTATTTTTCTTTAACCATTGTGATTTCGAACGTAATTGTCCGTTTGCTCTTACATATCCTGACGGCAGGAGCAAAAAAACTCCTATACGTTGTGTAAATAGTTTTTCTTTTTTAAATACCCAGCAGGATAGAAAAATGAAGGATATATATTTTATATGGAATTTATTACTGAATTATGAAGTGAGTGATTATTTACATGAATATGATAAACGGATTGTTTATTTCGCGATAAATACGCAATTATCGTGACGATGAATTCCTATTTTTGAGTAATCGAACCATGACTGCAGATTTTTAAAACTATATGTTAATTGAGCTATTAATACGCTAATAAATATAGCTATTAATACGCTAATAAATATTCGGCACATTGAGTAATGAGAGCATTTAGTACAAGTACTGCGATCTTTTCAATCGCTCCAATACACAATTGTGTATTTAACTTGTGTATAAAATTTACATTTTTTATGACGTTTGTATTTATGCGAATAAGAAAGTCGCAAGAGTGGCAAACAAGTGATATTATATACGACAAATGAATTTTCAATAAATATACTGTCGTGAAAAGGATCTTTTTTTTTGTGACTGTGTTATTTTGTAAAAAAACAAAGAAACAAATTCAGACAACTTTGATTTTCTTTATTTATATTACAGATGGAATTTTCTCACCTCGTGTCGGGATTGCGTTTGCGGTTTTTGAATTTTGGTAAAGTCGATATAGAATCGCGTTTGGGGGCTTCTCGCTCGAGTTTCTTTTTGTCGCGTTTACTGTGCTTCTTCATCGCGAGCATGTAATCCGGAACTTGACAACCGGAAGCTCGCATCACTGTCGCAATGCTGTTTAAAAGGGAGACAAGATACAAATAAGAAGACGCAAATAATACAAGAATGTTGCAATTTTCATGTAAGATTGTGGAAAAAAAATACGTACCTTCGCAAATTAGCTGTGTCGTGCTCTGTGAAAAACGTAAGGGCTTTTCCCTTGTGCCCAGCTCGGCCAGTTCTGCCGATTCTGTGAACGTATGAAATAGCGGAAGGTGGAAAATCGTAGTTTATTACGAGATTGACGCCTTTAAAATCTATACCACGACCCATTAACTCAGTACATATTAAGACCCAGATTTTTCCTTCTCTGAAGCATCGAACGACATTGTCTCTCTGCAAAATAAGAAATTCATTTTAATTTGGTAAACAGATCGAGTTTAACGGGCCCATTTTTTCAAGATAAAAATTCAACGCAAAAAAAATGCTGATATTAAATTGTACGTTTTTGTATTTTGTATTAACACGAAGCAAACAAAAAAAGATATATTTTGATCGTAATGTAAAAACGTTGACGTTAAAAATGCGGGCAAACTGTGGCGATGTTTTTGATTTTAGAAAAAAAAGTAGAAAGTCAAGAATGTCAAGTAAAAAAGTGGAGTTGACCATGACGTAGCTTCAGCGCCTCCACCAACAAAAAATAGGATGGTCCAGTATGAAGCCCTTCTCGAACACTGAAACTTTTGTCTGAAACATTTTTGGATATGATCAATAGTTCGAGTGCTATTGCTCTGTAACACTTTATGTGCCTCACTGTATATATATTTTGTCAAAAATTGCAACATTCAAGAAGGGGTAACTAACTCTACTTGCGTGCCAAATTTCAGCCCGATCGCTCGAACTGAATAACAGGCGACTGAATATTTCGAAGCCCTGAACACACATACGTACGGACATTTTTTCTAAACCATTTTTCTCGACGTTTTGGATCATTCTGAATGTTAAAAATTCATGAAAACAAAGCTTCCTCTATGAGGAAACAAAGCAATTCTATGTAACGTTTCCATTACTTTCTTGAAAAAAATGCGCCTTTAAAAACTTCAGTATTATCCGTTACTAACTTGTGTCTGCGTTCTATCGGAATGAATTACATCGACATTAATGCCGTCGTAAATGAGCTCATTGAAAAGTTCTTGTGCTCTTTCCTTACTCTGTACAAAAACCAGTACTGGAGGTGCGATGCCCTGCAAAAAGAAAAGCGTTTTCTCGTTAACACCTGTTACAATGATGTGAATACGAAAACGCACCTTTTGAATAATGTTACGAATGGCAATCAATTTTCCTCTTTCTGCACCGACGAACAGCAGTTCCTGCTCAACATCCGCTGCTGCTGCATTTCTTTGACCGACAGTGACGTTTATAAGGCCTTTTAGATTGTGACGACACCATTTGGTCACCGCTGGTGTGTTTGTCGCGCTAAACATAGCGCGACGAAGATTGTCGTTGGTGCAGGCTTTTGAAATTTCTTCTAATTGGTCTCGGAATCCTCGATTTCCATCCTCAAACAGTTTGTCAGCCTCGTCGACTACGAGCCACTCTACACTGATTAGTGAAATTTTATAATATAAATTTACGCATGGATTCAATTTCAATTAATAAAATATCATATTATTGACACTGTACATATTTACAATAGGCATTGAGCTCTACGCTAAGAAAAACAAAGTAGAAACTTGAATATGACATCCTCATTATTTTATACTGTCGATAAAACCACGTCCTTGAGGTGGTATGTTAACGATTTGTGGCTTCCCCCATAGAAGAAGCTTTATGAAACATACAATATTATGAGGAAGTAATTTGTCAGGTTCCATCTTTCAAGCTTGTTGAAACAATACAAACAATAGTCTATGCGTTTGTGTGGTTCCTCATGATTTGCATGATATTTGTGCAAATCAGCGAATACAGTCAAAACAAAAACACGAAAAATGTAAATTCTGATAAAATTTTAACTACTTAATAGATTCTCACCAAATTTTATACCAATCATGAATTAATGTTACTCCAGCAATATAAAATGATCAGCCAAGTATCTCGCAATTTGTGCGAGCTGGTGCGCAAACGACATGTTTTTACGAATTCTAAATGCCATAAAATTTTTATTGATTGACTGTAATCCACATATGAAACAATCTGTTGCACCTGCCAAATAAATAGGAATATTTTTGTTTTCACCACAACAATCTTTTCAATTTTCCAGAGCAAAATCGAGATTTATCAACACTGTGGATTTTCCGTGGATAAACTCATCTTTGACAATGGATTATCCTAAATTTACGTAAAAAATTTGTGTCAGATAACTCAGTATTTACAAACTGGTCATTTACACCTATTGGT
Source organism: Perithous albicinctus (assembly GCA_964016905.1). Lineage (NCBI taxonomy): Eukaryota > Metazoa > Arthropoda > Insecta > Hymenoptera > Ichneumonidae > Perithous > Perithous albicinctus. Next base: position 9,587,177 of record OZ024696.1, on the reverse strand, counting down.
GTATTTATAACAACAATAATATTTCAATGTTAATTAATTTTGTGTAGAAAATGTCAGCCAGATATATTTCAAAAAGCTGTATTGAGACAAAATTGGTTTCAAAAATTTCGATCCTGATATCTAAAAAATTACAAAGGCTATCGCGCTTTCGTAATTTTCGAATAAAGTTGGCAAATACATACGGACATAGTTTGAATTTTTGAATTTTGTATTTTTGGAGACAGGTCTTCCGGAGTATCTCGAAAAAAATGACTAAGTTGACACTGAATGATTCAAATGTCGTTTTTCGAAAGTGGGGGATTTAAATAAATTCATAACTTGGAAGCTATACCCCCGAATGATATGTGAGTAAGCACTTTTTCTCTTAAAAATGACCTATATTTAAAGAAAAACAGGTTGAGATCCCTAGAAAATGAGCCGCTAAGAATGCCGACATCCATTTGCTTACGTGTTAATCAAATGGGAAATCAAAAAGGTCGTTGAGGCTCCTCTAAATTTTTTTTTTCAGGTCTCAAATTTTAACTGACATATTTTGAGGTTCAACATGAACGTTTTATATTAGTCCCGATGAAATTTTAAAAAAATGTTTTTTTTTTACTCACCCTAGTAAACATATATGATAAAGTAATAAGTAAAGTATAAAAATGTTTAGAAATAAAAAAAAAAGAATTGTAATTGTTCTATTTATGATCAACTTCGAGAATTTCTCAATTGACACTCACTTGCTCAAAGATATCGCAGGAGGATCTTGACTCAGCAGATAAAGAAGTCGCTTTGGCGTTGTAATTAAAATATCTGAAATTGCGCATAATTAATAATAAGAAATCGGAAATAATAAATGAATTACAGTCTTGAATGTCATACCGAATTTTTGAGAACTTTTTGGGCCATATTTATCGAGAGCTTGTTTGGCTTTGCTAATTATATGAATTCTGAAACCTCGGCCCTCGCTCAGTCTAAGACACTCTCTATACGTTTGTTTTGCGAGTTCTCGAGTGGGACTGAGAACTATCGCCCGGAAACCCTTTTTCTGTGGTTCTTGGAGTTGATGAATTATCGGCAAAAGAAAAGCCGCCGTTTTTCCAGAGCCCGTTGGCGCACAGGCCAATATTTGTCGACCCTAAAAACAATCAATTTTCAATCAACTCAATTTTCTTTTGGGCTTTTTTTTCACCAAAGCTAGTAACATTTTTTTTACCTCCAACATAATTGGCATTGCCTGCATTTGAATTGGAGTGGGATCTTTGTATCCACAATTCTTGATATTGTCTATCAAATCTTTAGCAACTTTGTACTCTGTTTTGAGCTGATCAAAAGTTTCCAAAGGTTTTGCTACATGACGTCCGACAACAGATATGCTATGCTCGTTTCTGTATCTATTGACCTGCAATGGAGTTTATTAATGAAATTTTGTAAATCACATTTGTATTTTGTTGCATAAGTCAAACCTTACTTTTTCTTGCTCTTGCTGCAATATCTTATCCTCTGTAACAACTTTTTTCTTCTTCTTTTTGGATTTGCTACCATCTGTAGGTACTGAAAGTCCTTCTATCAGAGTCAAAGTATCAGGCTTGGAATCCATTTCCTCAAAATTCTCATCCTCTTCCTCCACGTACTTTCTCTTGGCAAAAATGGATGAATTGTCAACATCATCTGAGGCTTCCACCTTTACGGCTCTTGGTTTGTCCTCTGAATTTTTTCTCAACTGCCAAAAATTAATGAATAGCATTTTTACATTTTATTTACTTATTATTATTGTACATTTTACTCAACTTCTAAAATAGAATATAACCCGGAATCCAGCAAATTGTTTGAACAAAATTCATGGGTATTTCCAAGACTTTTCCACAATGTTTTAACAAATAGTGGTACATTTTGATAGAAATTTTTTTAAATATACATATTTTTAAAAATTCAAGCACAAATTCCATTTTTCTAAAATAACAGCTTCCTTATTTACTAGAATAAAACTATAATAATGTCTTTTGACATTTTAAAACTTTTCTGAACATGATTGTTTTTTTATGTTGTAAACAGATAGAAAATCATTTTTAAAATGAAAGCAAAAAAAATGTGTAGAATTTTTAGAATATTTCCAAAACTATTAAAACATTCAATAATATTTCCAAAATTCCTGATATTTCCAAAACATTTAAGGGTATGCAGAATACAAGGAGAATTTTCTGAACATAAATTTAAAAAAATAGAAAATAGATAAACAAATAAATAAATAAATTTTTTTGTTTTTTAATCCTATAAAAAAAGGCAAAGCTGAGTTTGTGTTTTGAGAATTTTTTCAAGACCAATGATACACAAAAGGATATTTTAAAAATATTCGAAATTCCAAGAAAATTTCAAAACCACTAAAACATCACGTAAAATTGAATATAAATAAGTTTGACTTACTCTGAGTTTCTCGACGTCGCAGCGAAATCGATTCTTGTCGAATTTCGCACCCGACGATAATTTTTTAAACAGGTCGAACGCGTCCATCACCGATTATAACAAAAAAACAGATCAAATTGTCACGTGTAGGATGGAAACCATAACCAAACAAACTGCCAAAAAATCGTTAAAGTGAATATAGCGTGTTATGCACAAAACGCTAGAATCACGGATACGTCGAATCAGAAACTTCCGATGTTTTTCTCTTGAATGCACAATAACCTCTTTTCTCATTTAAAAATATTTGTTTACTCTTTATTCGTCGTAACTAGAGATCAATTTAAAAAAAATAACTCGTTTTCAACTCTCTACAAGTTGCCGGAAAAGATAATCAAATCCTGGGCGTTTTCAAAATATCGATCCTAAATGTGATTTACGGAACGAAAAAGCAGCAGATAAACAACGATGGATATTCGGAGGGTAAATCCGTACGTCAGCTGCATAAAAATTCGTGGTGTACCAATAATCGCACCTTTGGTAAGATAATTTTCACATTTCGCGATAAAAATTATTTTATCATTATTATTTCTATTATTTAAACGCAAAAAAAAAAACATTCATTCAATCAATCAAATAGATAGGGTTATTAGTATTATTATTGTCATTATTATTACTATTATTATTATTACCCGAAATTTAAAACCTTTTTTTCCAATCAGCCCTATTAGGCTTTGATTATTATCAATATTATCATTATTATTTGGCTTACGGAAAGTAAATTCTTAAATTTACAAAAATCTGCTTTATTCAAACTTTTATTATTAAAGTCATTTGTTATTATTATTATTATTATTATTATTATTATTTAAAACATTTTTTTCCAGCCAATCCTAACATTGGGCTATTATTATTATTTGGTTTACAGGAAGTAAATAGTTAAATTTACAAAAATCTGCTTTGTTAAAATTTTAAATAAACATAACATTTGTTAATAATTGCTTGTTTTTTATTTTTTTACACTGTCTTTCTGATGTATTTAAGATGACGGAGGATCTAAGAATGGAAATGAAGTATTACAAACATCTTGCAATGGCTGTCGAACAGAGATTAAGAAATCTTGAGTCTGCTGCCGAACTTGTGTCTCAATCTCCAGATATTGTACCAGACGACTCTGTTTCCGCGACAGAGGAATCTTCCAATTGTGAGCCTGAGAGCGAGAGTCTGGAAAAAACTGAGAAAGCCACAACGACCGTTGTAGACATTCCAGCCAAAGAAGTATCGAATAAAGAAAATTCTAACAGAGTCGTGGAAAATTTAGACTCCAGTGTAGTGGAAACTACTGGAGGAGCAAGATCTTGGAAATCATTCTCAGATGGGGAAACAAGCTGCCAGCAATGGTAACAAAATTGATTGAAAATAATAGTTCTTAATTAATTTAGGCAGTAAAAAGCATGTGTATTTTTTATTTTATATAATCTGAAAAGAATTTTGAACAGCACACAAATTATGTAAAAATGTCTCATAAGAGAAATGACAATATTTTTCTATTTTTTTGTTGTTGAGATTTTTCTTGTTTTCTTGAATTTCCATCAATTTGGCGATATGTTTATTCAAAAGCTGAGACTTGCTTATATAAAAATAAATATTTTCCCAATTTAAAAAAAAAACTATAATTTCTTTTTCAAAATTATGTGTGTATAATTACCAACTCGACATTATCATTAGAATTTCACTACTCGGATGGGTGACCGCGGGTGCTTCAATAAACGTCCAATTCGTCATCTCCGTCGCGCGTATGCACGGGAACATCTCGCTCTCCCTTGCACCACTCGACTCTCGGTCTCTCACTCTCTCTCTCTCGCTCGTCGCTACTACTCCTCACTGTTACAATACACTGCGACTCACTCTTGCACGTACGACACATCATACACACACTATCCTCTTTGCGTTGCCGTTCTCTGTTGCACACGCATGCAGCTGCTATTTCCTTCGCGCTTGCACTACCGCACCACTCTACCGTACGCGAGTACCTCCCGTCCCACTCTGAAGCCACTGTTCGACTGACTGTCTTTCTTCGTCTCGCATCTCTTGTTACGTCAGACCCCCACTCCCGACGCAATAGTCGCGGTGGATCGCGCAGGTTTGTGACGTAGGCGCGAATTTATTACACTGGCTCGGGTTGCTACGGTTACGGACCGTTCTATTCAAATCAAAATGTAAAATTTTGCTGCGGGACAACTGATGATATTTCTAGTAATACAAATGCATTATTTAGTCATTTTTTTCTAGTTTTCAAAGATTTTTATTATTTTGTTGAATTTTCATTAATGTAACAATAAATTTATTAGAGAGCTGTGATTTCCTCACATCAGAATGTATATTTTTATATGTTTTCAAATTCAATAAATTTTTTGCAAAAATATGTGTGTATAATTTTGATATGATGTAAAAATTTCCAATGTGACAAACGAAAATAGTGTCAATGTAAACGCCCTTATTTTTTTTCCTTTTTCCATATTTTTCGCTTGAATTTCTATCACTGCTGTATTATTTCTATTTAAAAGCTGAGACTTACTCGCTTAAAAATAAAAAGGTATAAAAATGTATAGCACTTTCTACAATTAATTTTTCTCCAGGGAGAACGAGAGCTCAGACGTCGTCACTGCCAGCACTGATATCAATCATCACATGAATGGATCCTCAAAATCCGACGTTGTAGCTTTCACTCTAGACAATAGTTTCGAATCGCGAAAGGCGGAAGTACCGAAAACTCTCGATATAGTACCAATAACAGTAGAAACGCTTATTCAGGATAAAATTGCAACACCCACCGAGAAAATAAAAGAATTAAATGAAAAATCGGGGGAATCGCAATCGCAATCGTCCCCGAATTCCGATGAGACGCCAAAACTCGTCAGACAAGGTTCCTACGTTCTCGATACTCCAAGTCCAATGTTATTGGCTCATTTGCAGGAAGAAATGGGAGATTATGTGCCGTCAAATAGCGCAATAAAGCGCAGAGAATGGAATTTAAGCGAAGCGAAAAGCGAGTGGGAATTACATAAGAAAAATGAAAATTATGTCGTAACAAATCCTTCAAGAGGAACCGCGTCAAACATTACGAGGCGAAATAGCGCCTCAAATGCAATTAATCATAGGACAAACAAATATTCGACGCAATCGCGTGGTGGAAAAAAATTAGCGGGATCGCAACAAGTCGCGAGATCCGCGGATTGCATTCAATCAATGCTGCACAGAGAAAACAATTCGAGAAATTCGAAATCCGTTAGAAAAATATATGGCCAAAAGGAAAGTTCCAAGAACAACATAAACGCCACGACTAATGGCAAAAATACGAAGAGTATTTCGATTTTGAATTTAGCTAACAAGTTGGGAGGATCTCTGGGAAGTTTGAGTAATTCGGGAATTCGAACTAGCAAACATACGCCGAAGAAAAGTCCGGGTAATCGAATGACCAAGAGTTTTGATAGCGGTGAGCATTTTGGAACGACGAGAAGCGAAGGTATTCGAGGCTCAACACAAAAACTACTGTCCGCTGTAACATCGGAAAAGCTCGTGCACGTTTTTCAGGAAATTCAGAATACGCACGAGCGTCAAATGACGGAATTGATAGCTCGACAACGTCAAGAGCAACAGATTATGCAACAGGAATTTGAGAAGCAACAGTTTTTGCTACTAGCGCAGATAGAGCAATCTTTTCCGGGGATATCTTTGAGAAAGCTGGTTGAAAGAGTTTCACCGGCGCCTCAGAGTCCGGCTATTAGGCGAGAGAACAAAAAGAACTCTCTCGAATCGCCGACGAAAGTTGTAGCGCCGAAAACGGTGGAAATAAACGGTTCGCGAAGTCCTGATAATCACGATAACCATAAATGTCCTTTGGACGATATTTATCCGCGAGAGGAATTGGAAGAATTATCGGCATATCATGTTAAACAGAGTCAATCGACGTGTACTTATGTTATCGAGCAGAAGAGTCCGCCTATTGGTCTCTACTCGACTTCTGTGCTCAACGACGAACGTCGAAATTCCGGCGTTAGTCGACAACTTTTTCCTCTTGAGGGCAGAACGAGACACGTACCTGTTCCTAATAGAGCTATGTATCAAGAGCGACATGTGAGTTAAAATTAGTCTTTGCGGTACAATTAAGTCAATCGAGTGCTAAGATTCGAAAAAATGATTTCTTCCGATTTTAAAGGAGAACCTAATGTAAATTAAGGATACTCCATAAATAAGGTGTTTCCCATCATCTCGGCTACTTTTTTTTTTACCCTCTTCGATATGTTTCATAATTGTCTATTTTGTAGTACTACTTAAAAATACTCTCTCTGAATTTTTTCAGACTTTTTAATGAACTCGTTTCTTAAATAGTTTTTTAAGCAAAAACAATGCAATAACAAAAAGCTATGTTTTTCCGTGAACTACTTAATGCAATATATTTTATATTTATTATGGCGTCATAAACATAAAATATAGTGCATTAAATTGTTCATGGAAAAACATAATTTTTTTTGTTTTTACATATTTTTTGCTCGACCTCAATGAAAAATTTCACAAAGTAACTTTTTAAGTAGTACTCGCCTATATGTCCTATATCATCTATTTTGAGACAGATGCGTGAGGGTAAAAAAAAGTGGCCGTGTTGGTGAAAAATGTTTCAAATACTGTTAAGGGGAGGGAATTAGATCAAATTTCAAAAGACTGATATCTCGCCTAATTCGTCGGTAGTATTGCTCAAAAAGAAATGTTCTGTGGACTTATCAAATACGTATGCTTGCTAGGTGCAAAAGCGTGCGGATAATGACGGCCACCGACCAACTAAACGGTAGGCTGACCGATAGGTCAAATATTCCAAAATAAATGTCACTTGTGCTTAAAATTAGTCTTTTCCGACAGAGTGTAGCGATTTGGGGCAGAGAAAAAATCGAAGCAAAATCGTAGATTTTAATGGTTGTTTGAAAATAATTTTCTTAAATAAATTAGAGCTGCACCAATTTCTGCAACAACAACAAAAAAAGAGAAAGCTATACTCATGCCGCAAAGGCTTATCTCAGTCTTGGCCGATAATAATTTGAAATTATTTGGCCTACTGCTTGTTTCTCAAAGGTCTGCAGAGTCTAAACAATTCGTTGGGTCACTTTACCCGCATGTTTTGTTACCAATTTTCGCGGCCAAATAAGTGAGATGTCTTTGAATCTTTGCGAATTTAATCTTACACCCTCCCCTTAAAACATTTCATAAGGAACATTTCATATTTAAATATTGGGTTCATCTTTATAGGTATTTTATAATTAATAGTAGTAGTTTTATTTCCAAAGTACGGCTTCTTTCGCCTTCTACTGCCCTTCCCTTACAATTTTTATATCAGTTCCCGAACATGTCACGTTTACATTATCTTTTATCACTACAGCTGTTGTGTTACATATTCACTTCAACTAATGTTTTTAATTTCATTGCACACATACCGCTTGTTTTAACATACCCTAGTGTTAATTTTCCTTATTTGTCTCGGTTTTCAACTTTTTAATTTTATAATTAATAAAACACCTATAATGTTCAGGGGTGTTAAAAAGTGGTCGTGCTTTACTGAAATATATACAAAATGATACTGATATAGATACAAATAATTTTTGAAATTTTAATACTCGTTTGACTTGATGAATTTCATTGAATTTTCACTAAGTTCAAACGATTTTAACTGAATTTAATTGCATTTTTTTTAAGGCTAAGGCTGCGACTGTTATAACTGCCTACGCAAGAGGATATTTGGTGCGAAGACTGTTGAAAACCGACAGAGTGATAGCTTTGAAAACGACTTATAAGGAAGCACTGCATTGCATGTTAAAATTGCACGTCGACGCGCCTCTCGCTTTGCCTGAACTCAACTTCCATCAACGACTTCAGTTACAAGTGAGTTGCTACCGTTTGAAGTTATTCTTCCATTTGCTCTCTTATAGAGGAAGAGTTTTGGCGAAGAGATGATGGCGAAAACAAATATTCACACTTTTATATTGCGTCAGAAAATTCCTTTATTTGGTGCAGTTTTTTTAATTATTCATTTAATTTTACATGTTGTGGAATGTTAAATCTCTTTCAAAACGTGCAAACTTGAAGTGTTGAAAATCGTCAGCTGTTGAGCCAAATAATTCTTCTTAATTTGCAGCTACGTTTAAGATACTTCAGTTTTGAATTTGGCAGACAGTATAAAAGAGCTTTGGATTTTATAGGGTTTTCTCAATTTCTCAAAAATTGTACGTTGTCGTACGAACTTTTTAAGAATTTGAGGTAGCGTACCAAAAGATTCTCCACAAACGAAATAATGTTTAGCAATATCTGCTGTAATAATTCGTCAGCATCTGTAAAGTGGTTAAGATTTTTTAGAAACTTACTTTTTTCATCGCTTTAACTTCCGAAATTATTGAGACGAACTACATTCCTTTTGTACGTACCTAATTCCTTTACGGGACGTTTGGTATAATATTCGAACAAAGTCTATAGGTTTGAGAATCACTTGAGCAATACAACTAAAATTTGGCACACAATAAAAGCAGCGAATATCCTATTTATTGCAATTTTCGTTAAAACGTGAGTAGTCAGTTTATTTTTCTTAAAACTTTAGATTAAAGTTTATTGTAAATACGGAACAACTGCCCTTTGAAACATAAATAAAAAAAAAGTTGCGAAGTAGAACACTGCATGTTTGCTTCCCCATTCGTTTTAGTTTTTCAAACAAAGTTTACACTATGTGGTGCCAAAATAAAATACTTTATTTTTACAAAATATGTGAAGCAATTTTTTTAAAACTATTTATGCGAAGAAACTATTTATTGCGTATCAGACGGAAATTTCTGTCTGATACAAAACGAGCTAATTAAGCACAAATTATGAACTTTCAGTGCGACGCCGCATCGATGAATATCGTCGAACTGTTCGCCCAAGATCCTGCCAAGAGAATGGAGATTATCAGACAAGATCGTCAAATCAAAAGAGCCCGCCAGGAGCGACCGAATTCGGCGCGTTCTTCTTACTCATTCGCGACACAACGAACACTCGCCAGAAAAAAGCTCAAGGAGTATGACACTGAATAAAAACAAAACTAAATCATTGCATGGGAAGACAAATTTTCTTCCATATTAATAAATTATGTGATAAAAGCATGCTGATAATCAATTATTTATATTCGGTTAAAGTTATAGCGCGCCGGGTATTTATTGCAGAATGGGAGATTTTTATACACCGGGCGGTAGCCGGACTACCACTCTGCGAAGTAGGTGCCAGACTTGGGCGTCTAATGCCAGGGAAAAACGCTCACCGAATCTGCTAAGTAAGGCCAAAAATTTCCTGTTACTTAAACTGCACTTTTTACAAACTAAAAAGCAAAATACTTTCACACATTTCTTTTTAATGTTCAGATCAGGGTATCAAAAGGAGTACGAGCGCCGGTGCCGTCCGCAAACCCTGGCGCTGAGACGTTCAGGACGTTACCATTCGTAAACTGTGCCTTCGTATTTAATGTAGAATTTTAATCACGATTCCAAGTCAGTTTTTTGTACAAACTTTATTATTGTAAGGAAAAAGAAAAGAAAAGAGGAATCAATCCGTCTAGTGCCTGATGAAACGTACTGATATTTCGTTTGCTAATACGATATATATATTTTTATTTGCTCTTTGCATTATTAACTTTTTTAATTGAAGATCAACCTCACCGCATCTCTGTGATACGACGAGCTTCGATGCTACGTTGCGGCGTGAGCATTGACAATGAAATGATATTTCTTCTTTTTCATAACGCGCTATTTTTTTTATACCATGTTTCTTTTACACGATGCTTCGATGTTTGTAGATTGAAATTGACGAAACAGCTGATTTTTTAGGCGTAAAAAGAATTTGAATGTACGCTAAGACACGTGAGTGCAAATCAAATAAAGAGAGATAGTTCGTCCAAAGAATCACGACAATTATTATTAATACCAACCTGTAGAACAAGCGAGTCACAATTTTGAAAAATCGATTTCAAATTTATTTTCTAACAATTCGTCTTCTAACGGAACGCGTAAATAGGAGAAAAATTGCAATTTAATTTAGAGACTGATAAAGTACCTAAAAAATACATGTTGCACTATTTTATGTTGCAACTATTTGCGTATTTTAATGCTAGATTCAATGAAATGACTAAGTAATATCGAATTACTGCAATAAGTCTCAAGATTGAAAATTCAAAATCCCACAATATTCGAATCCATCTATCGAATATTAAATCGAATATTAAATCGAAAGGAATTGACATTTTTATTTTACAAAATATGCTTTGTCATTTTTCTAAAACATTTTTAAAAAGTTGTAAATTTTTTGGTCACTTGTACCACTTTCACTAAAATTCTATATTTATATAACCAAATTTTTTTTTATTGCGCTGCCAAAAGTCTGAAAAGTATTAAGAAAGACAGCTAAAATTTTGTACACAATATGTAAATTTAAGGAATATATGTAATTTGCCAAGAATTGATAGAGTTGTCCAAACTCTACAGAATATCATATTTTAAAAAATCAAGACTATAATTTATAAAGTGACTGAAGTTTAAAAATGTCATCCGCAATTAATTAAAAATTTTCTTACCAGTTACACAGTAAATTTTCGTTTTCTGGTACGATTTTTATTAGAACATGTAAAACAATGTAATTTTACAGACTTTCCAAATTTCTTGTTTTATTTGAATTTCGTTAAGCTTCTGTTTAAACAATTTTTTAACCAACAATGCGAAGTAGAATCTTGCTCATTGCGTCTTTAATATTTTTAATTATTCACCTATCTACGTGAAATCGAGCGAAAATTCCAAATGTTTAACTTGGCTCACGAATAGAATCTGACATACTAGAGAATATTAAAGAACAAAAAAATCAAATTGAACCGAAAAAAATAAATTTTTTTCAATAGAAAAAACAATAAAAGTAAATATATGCTTTTTAACATATTTTAAAGCGATGTGACTTTAAAGAACTCTGGAATTTCAAAATTTCTTTACTTATTTGATTTTTGTTAAACTTCTGTTTAAACAATTATTTAAAACAAGAATGCAAAGTAGAACCTTCCTAAGAATTTGACACTTTTATATTTCATTTAACAATGTCAAAAAACTCGAATAAAATTCAAATCGAATATTTCCCGCAAAAAGCAATGTGTAGTTCTCCCCCAGCAGGTTGACCAATAGGCGTGAATATGAAAAACGTAGCGCCTGCGCATTGGGCAAAACGCCTATCGCGTATTTTCCCGAAGTCATGTGACCGATTGGACCAATCGAGTGTGCCGGAGGGCCCTATACGTGGCATCAAGCATGAATCCTTTCTACGTCCGCCATTTTAACATACGGGACCTTTTCGGGAGTGTTGGTTTTATGTTTTATCGTTTCTCGTGAAATATAATCTTTTACTGAAACGTAAGTAAACGCCAAATACTAGAAATAATCGTGGCCAATAGGTAGAAAGAATAGTTATTCAAGGATAAGCCCTGAAGTTTGTTTATCCGAGGGTCGTCGGAGTTTGATTCTTTGGGGAGTAGGTCGAAGGTGACAGACAACCGGGTGTACGCAGTGGCTTCGCAAGCGATAACGCGCGCGCCTTGTCTAAATTCTCTTGATACTCAACGTTTTTTTTACTTTTTTTTTTCTTTTTAACGTCATCACAAAACGTTCGAGACTCGATTTGCGCGTCAATTAAAAAAGCAAACTCATAAAAAAATATATTACAAAAGGTACAAAAGCAAGCGATTTATCGTAAGACTGACGAAAATTGTGAATCGATAGCTGGGGGGAGGGCAGCGTGGGCAAAGACGTGGTTCTACAATCATTCTTCGCCTCTTTTTTTTTCTACACTTTTTTCTTCTTTCTTTTTTCTTGGGTTAGTCAAGAGTATCGGCAACGATGACGCGTTCCGCCACGTTTTAATAACCAGCACACTGATCTTTCAGACGATAACGCGATCAGGTTATTCGCTCTCTGACAAGCGCAGTATAGTTTCTTTTTTGTACACTTGCGTTACAAAACGTCTGTTTCGGAAAAAAGGCTTGTTTAAGGGTTTTTTTCTTTAATTCGCTTTTTCGTTTGTTCTGGTATGTTTAATGAGTTGTGGTGATTGATGATAAAAGGGCATTTTTTTTAAGCATGGTGTAATGTTGTGTCATTTTAATGGGTTTTAAGTGTGCTGCGATTTAGGAGGCTTCAAAAAGTCAGATTCATTGTGTAGGATTTGAAAAAAATGAAACGTTTTTTATGAGAAATTAGGGTAGAAGACAATTAGTCTTAATTAAAGAAGTTCACATTAATGCAGAGGAATTTGTAGAAAAAAAAGACTCAGTTCTTGGAAAAAATGCTCCAGAAGTATTCTTACAGCTTTACATTTTGTCATTTTTAGATTTTGAGTTCATTTTTGCTTCATCATACAGGAAGCTTTGGTTTTGTGAAAAAATAATTTTTGGAGATTTTCATGTCAGAACACTCAGAATGGTCCAAAACATTGAGAAAAGTGGTTTAGAAAAAATGTCTGGATGCATGTGTGTGTGTTTCCGGCATGCAAAATTCAAAACTTCATATTTCAAGAACTGCTTTAACAATCGAGCTGAAATTGGGCACATATATGGGGCAGGTAGACAACTTTGTTGGTGAAAAGTTTCCAAATAAATTCAAATATCTGTTCAAATTTTATTCTTATTTGTATTTTTTTTTTAAATGTCTGTTCATGCTCTAGTTGCCACAAATTTTTAGCTATTGAGCTAAATAAATTTTTACAAATAAAAATATATCAAAGAACAACTGCTATTGAATTTGGGATAAATCAGTCAAATCTCACTAAATGAACTGAAATTTTCTACGGAGGAAAAATAATACTCTGCACCGCTATGTACCAAATTTGGTGATTATCGGTAAAGGGGTTTGGATTTTATGGCATTTTGAATTTTTTTAAAAATTAATGTTTTCCTCTAACTCGGGTCAACAGACACAAAATGAATTGAAATTTGAAAAGAGAGCAAGATATGATATATAAACAAACATTTATTTGTTTATTTATTTAAAACAAGGATGCCAAGTAGAGCTTTGCACATTGCTTTGTCATGATTTGAGATATTCAAAGATCATAAGGAAGCAATCTGCAAAACTCTACTTTGCATCCTTTTTTTGTTTGTTGAAAGATGCGCTGTGAATTTACTGAAAATTATTTTTAATAATATTTCTTGTTGAAAGATGATTTGAGAAGTCAAATGAAGCTGATTAAATCAGATTTGTTTTGTGTAGTGATTATTTATATCGACCTGAATACCATCATATTTGTATAATCACATCTCTAGGATTTGATATTTGCAAAAAAATTAGGAAAGTTTGTTATATCCATTCTGAAACAAATACAACTGTGATAAAAAAAATTTATATTCATGTTTTTTTTTTTTTTTTTAACTTGATGTTACGCATGCTTGTATTTCATATTTGTAGTTACTTATCGTGATGCTGTATTGTACAGGGGTAATTTAGTTACATAAACAAAATTGAACTAAACTAAGATTAGTTGATGAATTTGCAAAACGTCCATTTTACAAATAAAATAAACTATCATCATGATTAAATGAATGTTGTAAATTTGACTTTAAATAAATGCCTGATGAGTATTTTTTGCCTAAACTAGATTCTGTAATTTTTTTTTCTCTTCTTTTTTGGTCATTCAAAACTATCGTAAGGGTGATTTGGCCCAATTTTAGTAACATATACCATGATCATTCAGACGATAACGCAATTAGACTATCTGTTTGCTAACAAGCACAGTTTTCATGTTTTACACTTGAGTGACAAAACATCTGTTTGTGAATAAACAAATGTCTTGCTTTTTTTTTAAAGTACAGTTTTGATGTTTTTTGATAGATTTATTCAATTATTGTCATTGATAATAATTTGGATACTTTGGCAGCATCTTAGAATGTTAGTTTAGTCTTTTAAATGGCTCTTGTATTTGTTGTGATTTGGGGGGCTCTGTAAAATCAGATTACTTGCGTTGAATTTAAAAACTTTAATTAAATAAAGGGCTTTTTTTTTCATTTACTGTATTCATAGAAAAATAAAAGAAAAAGTAGCTTAGATGCATAAAGATTTCCAATAACAAACTATAAATATGTATAAATACATTTTTAACATTATTAATGCTGAATGAAACATTTTTTTTGTATAGTTTCATTGCGCCAGTTGTTTTATACTGGAATTCTATGTTATAAAGGACAACATTTTCCACTTATCATTGCATGCTGCAAGAGTCTAAAAATTTCCAAAATTATTGTTTAATATACATTTTACAAGACTTAAATGTCAGTTCTATTTTTAATCAGAAGTTTCAGAAGAAAAAATTGTGTTTATTTTATGTGTCCTCAAAACTTTTATCTTTGTTTCAAACTGTGCAATTACTTTTTCTTACTTTATTTTAATTGGAAAAAAAAAAAAATCTTTGTTTTCAGGTACCATAGCCAACACCAATCATGGGGAATATGTTCGCAACGTTATTCAAAGGCCTCTTTGGCAAAAAAGAGATGAGGATTCTGATGGTGGGACTCGATGCGGCTGGTAAAACTACAATTCTGTACAAATTAAAATTAGGCGAAATCGTCACAACGATTCCCACTATAGGTAAGAACTGAAAACAAAAAAATATACAAATCACCCAAAATATGTTTTACCGCTGCCAGACTGAGAATTAATGGAATTTCTTTTGTTTCCTTTAGGCTTCAATGTAGAGACTGTCGAGTATAAGAATATTAGCTTTACGGTGTGGGATGTTGGTGGTCAGGACAAAATCAGACCTCTGTGGCGACATTACTTCCAGAACACCCAAGTATGCATAAAATAACAAACTTGTTTTTTTTTTTTTTTTTTTTTTTTTTTTACAACGGCTTTTTCTGATATCGATCGATTTTCATGTAACCTTCGTTGTCTTTAATCAGGGACTGATTTTCGTCGTGGACAGTAACGACAGAGAACGTATAGGCGAGGCCCGCGAAGAATTAATGCGGATGTTGGCCGAAGACGAGCTCAGAGACGCCGTACTACTAATTTTCGCCAACAAACAAGTAAGTTCATTATTTATTTCCAACAAAAAAAACCAATGCAAACGTGCTATCTCGAAGAATACTTTTCTCTCCAAAATTCTCGAAAAGTTTTCAATTTTTTCAAAGTTGTGCAGTAACCCCGAAAATAATTGTTTCTAAAGTACTAAGAAATGACAAAAATTTAATTCTTATTATCTTTTTTTTTTTTTTAATCTACAATTATTCAGTAATCGATAATCATAACAACAGAAAAATCAATAACTTTTCTTTTACTCCGGAAGAAAAAATGTGCATATGTTTTGAATACAAAAAAAGTTTTTGAACAACGTTTTTTGTTAATTGTTCATAAATAAGGCTACTTCAACTCGTATTATCGTTCCTTTTTAAGTTCAGACCGAATTTTTCGCAAAGGTGTTTCATGAAGAACGTAACGGTTTGTGAGATATTGATTTTTTCATTTTTCTAAAACTGTTTTATCTGTTACAATGACGTAGGGAGCCATAGGGCTGTCTTCTAAAAATGAATATGGAGCATCCATAACAAAATTATAATATATTTTTCTTTGTGTTTTTTTTACACAATAAAATATATTGAAAAATATTGTGCGTGCTTTATACTAATTATCAACACAATACAAAAATAATACAAAAAATACAACAAGATAATTCAGTATAGAAAATTAAAAAATAATTCGAAAAATAAATTCGAACTTAACCGATTTACGTGTGGTATTCGCCAATAGAATCCGACATATCTCGGTCGTGTTGTTGAATTTACAAAAATTGATATTCAACCGATTAAATGCGTTTTTCGTTAATAGAATATGTCATATGTTGGCAATTTTCACGAATAAAAAATCTCGAAATATAAAATCCATAATTCAATATATGAGATTTCAAAGATTCGAAGAAAGTTAAAATATCATGATTTTTCGTTATTTTTCTGATGATTCTACATTATTCAACGGCTTCTGAAATATCAGCGACGGAAAAGAAGGTTCAATGATTTTCTTTCAGCGTTATGGCGTAGAGTCGTGAGACTTTGTCAAATTTTTGAAGCTGTGGTATTTCAATCACAATTATTTTTCGAGATATAGCACGACTTTAAAAATCCGTCCCTCAAGTACCGGTAACTCAAAGTTATAATGAAAACAATAGTCAGAATGTAGGAGGCAGTAGATACGAAAATTATTATTTGGGGAAGCGGCTAAGCGTCGGCCATCTTCCGATGACGGAGGAGTAGTTAGGGCAAGCGATATATCATCTTTGTGTATTTAAACGTTTCGATATTAGGTGCGGATCATCATCAGAAGCGATTTACTCGAAATCTTTCTATAAACTACATTGATCAGGAGTTCGATTAAATTTAAAAAAAAAGTAAAAATAAAAAAGGTTAATCGAGGTCGCGATCTCGATGAAAATTTCTCGCCATATCAACTCAAATTCATTAATGGACATAAAAGAGACTGTGGACGCAACATGTGCTTGTAAACAACCGCATTTGTTCACATTCTCCAAATTTCTAAACACTTTTTGCCACGTTTTTGCAATCAAATGTGATTGTTGCAAATACATTAATGAAGAGAGGAATTTCTTTTTTTGTTTTTTTTTTTCTGATGATGGACCCCATCTAGGACCGAAATGTTAAAATACATAAAAATGATCTATTGTTACTTCTAACTAATTCTCTACCACCTAGAGATGGCCGACGCGTAGCCGCTTTCTCCAAGGTCCCTAGATATATAAGGACAATACACGCTTCTGGTTGCAAGGGCAAAATTGAATAGCCCATGAAAGACTTACTCTGTGCAGCCAATCATCTTTCCAGAATGAGATTGTCGCTGAGTCAAACAAAACTTCCAAATTGTTTTTGAAATAGTGAAGTTCTGATAAATCGAATTAAATCTCACAATAACAATAAAGTAAGATAAAAAAGTCAATTGTAAGAGGCATCATAAATTGAGGCAAGATTAAAAGCTCATTGTCGCGTCGCGGCGCTGTACTGGTGTGGTCAAAGCTTTTAATATTCAGTCATTCTGCGGCGAACCTTCGATCTTATATTAATTTATATCAACTATTATAAATGATTGGATTGAAAAAAAAAATTATCTACAAATTTGTATATACAATTTCATATCTTAACGCAGAAACTTCAAAATAAAATAGTCCACACATTTAAATAACATAATTTTTGTTCACAAAAAATGTACAAAACTGTACAAGATATTAACACATTTAAGGTACGCAATTTGAAAAAATTCATCTGTCCGAACTATTGCACGATATTTTTCATGCGTATAAGCCTAGTTCCAAATTTTGTTCTCGTGCCATATCGGCGACTGGAACTTTCGTGTTTTGACCTGGTATATCTAGGGACCTTGCTTCCTCAAATTATAATAGTTACAATGAAAAGAAAAAATCTTTTTTTTTAAGAAAAAAAGAGGAAATTTGTGGATGGCGCGACGTTAAATTTGTTTGCCTTTCCCAGGATCTGCCAAACGCAATGAACGCAGCGGAAATAACCGATAAATTAGGTCTGCACTCGTTACGCAATCGCAACTGGTACATCCAGGCGACGTGTGCCACGAGCGGCGATGGTCTCTACGAGGGTCTCGATTGGCTCTCAAACCAGTTGAAAAATGCAAATCGCTAATCGGACATCAGCCCCGTCAACACTCAGTTGCTATATTAACATCCGTACAGAGAGAGGAAAAAAAACAACAACAACAGCAAAGCATCGACTACAACAACAAAGCAAATGAAAGGAATAAAGATAAAAACAGCAGATTAAATTGAACGAAAAAAAAGTCATCAACAGGAATCACAATCGGAAAGCCACTAAAAAAAATACCTGCCCTCCCCGCTCGCAATATAATTGAAAGAAAAATAATTTGTAAAACGAGCGATTTACATTTTTGCCGCGTTGACACCGTCGTCCGCTGTTAGCGGCGAAACAAAAAAAAAAAGAAAGTCTGCTCGATCATCGAAACCCGACGCCGATTTTCTCGCCCAGTTTCCCGGGAGGGTGGGTTTCTTTTAAAGACGATAATTTGGGAACGAAAAAAAAAAAATGAGAAAATCTTAGCGTAAAAGAAAAACAGCGATGAGTGGCCGCTAGCAGATGGACGGAACGGCGGTCACACAGGACTATTGCCTAGTGCAACTTATTATTATTATTATAATTATTATTATATTAGCATTATAGTTACACTTTTTACACAGAGATACCACGATTTGAGTGGAGATAAAATGAAACAACAAACCTTTTGAAGAGTAATTGTATTAAAGTACCTAAATCCGAAACATAACAAAAATCGCAATTGATTAAGGAAGGAAATAAAATCACTAGAAATTTGATATATCGTTAAGTAGAAGAAAAATGGCGACACGGGAGTGATAGAGAATGTTTAAAGAATTACAAAGCAATCTAGCGACAAAAGTACACACCAACACACGAGGAAAAAAAAGCCGATAAAATACAGAGCCGAAAAATTGGCGTCGTACAATTTGTGAATGCGTTGGACATGCCGATTGTCATAATGTAGCTGCATACTTGTACATTACATTATATAAATACGATGATGATAAAAAAAAAAAAGGTAAATTGTGATCCGTAGATCGAGAGATTTGTGTCTGTCCACTAAATTGCAGAGCATCGCTCCCGTTTTTGCCCTGAAAAATGCAGAATCTTAACGGAAGAAAAATCCCTTGGAATCCACCCGACTCCCTTATCGCGCTTATCGTATCACCGTTCATTTTTTTAATCGTGTACCATTTTCCGCTCGAATTCAACAATTATGCTAACTTAAAATCCACAACCTTTTCGAATTCATTGAAATATGGTACTCTGAATAAAAATCTGTGGGAATAAAGAAAATGTTGATTGAAAATCGTTTTGGGATATTTGTTGGCCTTTGATCGATAGGTTTCTAAATTCTTCACCGATTTTTCAAGCAGACATTATTTGATAAGAATACAAGTTATTAGTCTCAAAACGAGTTTTCAAGGGTAAAAAGTACATTTCTTTAAATCGTTCAATTTGATCGTAACCAAAAGTGGCTGTCGTGTCTCTTTAAAGATAAGAGAAAGAAAGCTGAAACTGGGGAGACGGGGCGGACGGCGTTAAAACTCGCGAATAAAGCGCGGGCTTGCGATTATTTCCCTTCCCCAAAACCCATTTTAATTCTCATCATTTCTCCGTCATTGTTTTCCTTGTACCTTCTTTTTTTTAAATATTAATAAAGACGCGAGAGCCGCGTGAAGCGTCATGCGAAAAAGAAGCACGCGAGTGTCTCTCGTCCGTTGTAGGACAGAAAAAGAAAAAAAATCTTTATTTATTGCACCACCGAGGTCTTGATTTTTTTTATACGCGCGAAGTAAGCTTAGTGTAAAACGTCGACATTCCGAAATAATAAAAGAAAATAAAACATATAAAAACAGCAACAAATTGTTGAGGTGAATTGAACGCGCGATTTTCTTGTTGAGAGTAGAAGGAGTAGGAATCGAGTAAAGAGGATGGCGTGTGGTGAAGACGATGGGCTTGAGCTATGTCGCGTCGTGGCTCATCGAAAAAAGAAAGAAAAAAAGAAATAAAACACATTGCCAAGGTACTACTAATAATAATACTGCGGTGAAGGGAGCACGGCCGAGCTAAAGTATATAAAAAAAGAAAAAAAAAAACATAAAACACTGAGACAGCGAGACACACAAGAAAAAAAAAGATAAAAGAAAACCCCTATCGATAAGTCGTTTCGCGATCTTTCAATGTCCTCGAGAGAAAGTGTGCGGTGACCGAGAGAGAGAGATTGACAAAAGAAAAGAGATTAGGAAGAAAGCTCTTTTTGTTTTTCTTGTCTCTCGAGTCGCCCCACGAGATCGTGGTGGATTTTTACTAAAATAATAATTCCTCCCTCTCTCTTTATTGACTTTATTTAAAAAAAAAAAAAAAAACGCTGAAGAAATATCGAAGAAAATACGATAAATGAAAAAAAAAAGAAAATAAAAAATACGCCTTTCCGTCATATTGCGAAGTTAATTCGTATTATTATGTATGAATGTTTAACAATTTGTGAAAATATACTGTAATTGTGCTTTACGGGTGTTGTGTCGTACGTTGATTTTTTTTGTTTTGAGTGTTTCGAGCATTTCGTTTTTGTTTTCTTTTTTTTTTTTTTTTTAGAACGAAGAAAAGTGGAAAATATTTCTTGGCGTTCTCTCTGGGTCCCCGCGAGCGGCAATTTATAGTCTCTTGAGCGCATATATAAAGCTTGTTTAAGAATCGACCTAGTTGCTTGCGACGACAGAGTTTTTGTAAATCGTCGATTATATATATTTGCTTTTTTTTTCCTGTTAATTCGTTCATATGTTTTACTTTCGCTCGACGGGAGAGATCGAACAACAAACATCGCCTCGTATGTTACCCAATTGCATCAACTAGATTAGTTTTAAAAAACAAAAAGCTAAAGTGTGCTGTCCGACACGTATGTACGGCTAAACGACTAGTAATTATATCGATTTTAATAAGAACGATTAACCAGACGTTTCAACGCCTCTATCTTTGTCTATCGATTGCTCTTGCAGAATGAAAGAGACGAGGACAACTGGACGAAGCTTCGGGGGAAGAGAAAATAGATAACGTACTATCTATAAATGCTACCAACTTCTCTTCGCTCTCTCGGCTTCTTTTCCATTTAACTTCGAATCCTTATTATTTATATTAGAGACATCTTCTTACAATAGTGTATTTTGTTATTTCTCATGAATAGCATATTTAGACAAGTTTGATTTGAAATAATTTTGTCAATTATTTAGGATTTTGACACATGTATACATGCTAGACGAACATGGAATATAAGTTTGAGCTTAACCGGTGTATATTTAAAGATCCCTAAAAGCGTATTTGAAGCATTCTCTGTCGACACAGCGACTTCTTTTCACCACGGATATTTTCCATAATTGGCACAATTTCATCACTACTATATAGTGCTTCCTGTGAATTTATTCGGATTTTTCGGTAATATAAAGAAGAATATTTCATATTTTCTAAATATGAAAAATATCCGAGAGGGTTTGAAAGAAAGTGGCAGAGTTGACACAGAATGATTCATTTGTGCTTTATATTTTAACATGTAATAACAGTGCTCGTTTTCTTTAATTGTGAATAGCTTTATCAATTTTAAAGCTACTAAGATTTTGAAAGGCTTAATTTAAAGTATATGAACTTGGCTTCAAAACTAGAATATCACTTTACAAATACCAAAATTGGATGCTCGAATAAACGATGTCTTACAAAGACAAACAAAAAAAATTGAAAAATATGAAGCCTGTTTGTAAACGGATGATTCGATCAATTCAATATCCCGGAAAAAGTATCCCACGAACGAAAAATCATGATAGGAGAATTAAAAAAGAATTCCGTTGGAGAATCCAAAAATATTCGCAATAAAAAATATCTCCGATGGCTGTTTTCAGGTCTGTCGTAATAGTTTATTCCCGCTTTTACCTATAAAAGTAAATGAGGAAAAAATAAAGAACCTAAGAGAAAGTGAACCAAAAAGAACCTATCCATTTTAAGAACCAATTGCTGGATACGTAACTCTATACACACGAGTGAGTCCCGTTCAGTCACGACACTTGTGAATCTAAGTAATATGGAACTTGGCCAATCGTCATAAATCCAATAAAAAAGAAGAAAGCAACTAAGTAATATGCTGCATGCCTCACGAAGTGGGTTGCTCCAGTTTCGAGATGTCATAAAAAAAAGTTTATAATTTGTTTGAAAGTGGTGCAGAATATAGAGCACATGTACAAATTATATTAGATTTTTTTCATTTACATATATTTCACCCAAAATGAGAGTTTTTTTTTCGATTCGCTATATATAAAACGATCTATTGTACAAACAAAATGTTCAAATATAATATGTAGATATTTCAATGTGGATATCTCAAAAATGTTCATAGCTGGGCAGAATAAATTTTACCCATTTTTGAGAAGAATATAGTTAAAAAAATATTCTTGAGGGACTTGATCTTGCTTCAAATTAGATCTAAAACTTGTTATTATGTATACAAACTACAAAGAAATTGGTAGAATAGCAAATCTTCGATGCATCATCGACAGGTTCAATCGGGTTTATCGCTAAAATAATTAAATTGAACTGAATTTAATGGTTGCAAAAATAATTCTCTACATTTCACGTGATTGAGAGTTTCAGAATATTTTATCTAAAGCCTTTCTCCTGTTTTCAAAAGCCCCACTGCCTTCATTTAATTTTTCAAACTTTTATTCTTAGCATTCTAAACATTTTTTTCGATCAAATTAATTGCATGAATTACATTTTTTTGAATATGTATAGTTGATTTTTGAATTTTTATGTGCTTTTTAATAACATTTGTTTCATATCCGCTCAGAATCAGTTAATGTATGGTATGAAAAAAAGGTTATTAAAAAGCACGCAATAAGTCCAAGAGCTTAACAAAATTTAATATACATATTAAAAAAAAAAATTTATTCAATCTAAATGAAGACGAAAAAATAATTGAAGAATATTTAAATGCCAACATCAAAGATAAACTAATAAAATAAAGGTATTGGGTTTGAGAAAAAAAGAAAAAAGGCTTCAGATAAGATGTTCTGACAGTCTCAAACATGTCAAATGTAGAGAACTATTTTTATAATCATTATTATTAGATCGGTTTAATTTTTATTAGCGATCAACCCGACTAAATCTTGTCGAAGATATGGATTTGTCATCAGCCATATCAGCAACAAGATTTGGAAAAATTTGGAGCAAAGTTAAGATCGTCTGCTACAAAAAAAAGTTCATTTTATTCCTTTCAAGATGTGTGACATTTATTCTGTGCAGCTATGAAATTTTTTTTAGCAAAAACTACATTCAAAGGCCTACATTTTATGTTTAAAAATCTTGTTTGTATACAATTCATCGTTTTTTTATCTACAGCGAATCGAAAAAGCACAAAAAATATAAAACCGGTAATTAATTCTGGGTGAAATATAAGATTAAAAAATCTGAAATAATTTGTACATATTCCATTTGTACATATTCTGTGTAATCAATCCGGAATATTTTTCTCTAAAAAGTTTAGAAATTGTTTTTATGCGATATTTTATGTCCAGCGATATTTCGACCGGTATGTTTTGGCATGCTACCGCCACGGTACAATTATATTAAATCCGGAGTTTACAAGGACATGGTGGATTTACTTTCTGAGGGTGTCGTTCGGACAGCTATTGTTCCTGAGGGTCTGCTGAGAAGCGTAGAAAACGGGTCAATAACTAGGGAACAGGTGGCTAGGTTGTATTCTTGGGGTATTCTCAGGTCAATGCTGCGAATAACTAATTGTAAAAGGGCCATAAAGGCCCATATATGCCTTAGGAAGCTCTCTGGGTTTGGAGCAATTTATTGCTATTGTCAAGTGGAACGATGCATGTT
The DNA here is from genome assembly GCA_964016905.1 of Perithous albicinctus. Taxonomy (NCBI): domain Eukaryota; kingdom Metazoa; phylum Arthropoda; class Insecta; order Hymenoptera; family Ichneumonidae; genus Perithous; species Perithous albicinctus. The sequence goes on along the minus strand of OZ024696.1, from coordinate 9,563,245 downwards.
TTTGGGATAACAATAAAATTTTAGAGTACCTACAAAAGTTGCCTTCAAGGACCAGTTGAGGTGAACATAGGAATGAATGGGCAGAAGGAAGTGGTCGAGGGTGACGATGCACTATTGCCCGAGGCAAAAATCTCAATGCTACCAGGAAATTACGGGATTTCCTTTCATGAATTACGCCTTGTGGACATCCTTCGAGATACACTTGATCGAACGAATTACAATTCATACAAGGTGAAGATCTCAGACTTTGACAAATCGTTGTCAAGACCAAGTTAATTCGCATTGAAGACTTATGGAGAATTTATTAAAAATAAGACCTTATACCTGTAAAAAAAATGTTTAAAATAAGGCGTTTCAAACATTGTTCAGTTTTCAAATTGCAAAACGGCAGCTTTAGAAGAAAGGTGATTCTCGCAAAATTGAATACCAATCACCGGTCGACATTTACCTATATTTGAAGAACTATTTAGCCTCATATACCTCATAAATTGTAAGAGAATCAGTATTTTTCCACAAAATTCAAAACCGTATATCTTAATATCATAACGGCTGCATAAATATTGCTGAAAATTGGAAGAAACACTAAGGTTGAACCCCTTCACATGTGTGAAAAATTCGAACTTGATATCTCTGAGTGTTATTGAGTTATAGCTGTTTGAATTTTCCGAGTCTGATTCACAACACATATATCCAGATATTTTTTCTTTGCCACTTTCCTCAACGTTTCAGACAATTTGAAGTACACTGGCATGAAAATGAAAAACTGTACTTTTCATGAAAATTCGCTTCCTCTATGAAGAAGCGAAAAAAATAATTCCTTGAGCGACCATTTGATGTTAATATTTTAATGAAAATTCGAATTGCAAAACGGTATCTTTAGAAGAAATATTATTGTCGCCAAATTTAATACCAATCACCGGTCGATATTTACCTATATTTGAAGAACTATATAGCCTCATATACCTCAAGAATTGCAAGAGCTATCGTGTTAACAGAATTTTTCCACAAAATTCAAAACCGTATATCTTAATATCATAACGACTGCATAAATTTTGCTGAAAATTTTCCCTTCACATATGTGAAAAATTTGAACTTGATATCTCTGAGCGTTATTGAGTTATAGCAGTTTGAATTTTCCGGGTTTGATTCACAACACATATATCCAGAATTTTTGTTTTCTTTGCCACTTTCCTCAACGTTTCAGACAATTTTAAGTACACTGCCATGAGAATAAAAAAACTCTGTTTTCATGAAAATAAAGAGTTCTCTTCTTCAATTTTGAAAAAGATAATAATTCATTTTTTTTTTTCAAAAGTTTGTTGAGCGTCCTCTAAATTTTTGTTGACAGGCTGGAAATTCCGCGGGATTTATTGTTTGATCGAAAACAACAACCAGTTTTGAGTGAGGCAAAAATTAAAAAATAGAGATGAATTTTTGGGTCAGCCCGTTATACAATCATTTCTGACTAGACATGGTACCTTCCCACATATGAAGTCATACTAGATTAGGTAGACCCCGGCGTCCTCTTATGTCAATTTTGACATTTGATATTAACAAAAAGTTTCGATACATGAACTCGTTCCCGGTCCCGGTGTGTCTGATGGCAATGACGACCGATTACAGCACGAACAAAATGAGGACACATGAACATAGCCAAAGAAGATAGACGTATGTACATAGAAGCATAGATCCCATAGGATGATTCAAGCTGGAGTACTTATGGAGTTTAACATACTGGCACGGGTATAGTGGCTTAAGTACCTCAGCTTCAATCGTCCTATGGGACTTGTGCTTCTATATACGTCTGTCTTCTTTGACATAGTTGATTGCCACCAACTTTTTAGAAGAAGATATGAAGTTCATATATGACCGTGTTTATGAATGCATATATGATCATCTATAGCTCATGTGACCTCATATCTGATCGTATCTGCTCATACACGGCCATGTCTGACCAAATATGGTATAACATATCTGAACATATATGAACCATATATGTTCATATCTGATCATATATGGTATCATATCTGAGCTAATCTGCTCATATACATACGATCATATCCGTTAAAATACGGGACCTAACGATGCATGATCTCGTTATATAATCGTATATGATGATACATGCTGCCGCGTTCCTCATTTGGAACTTATCATTTGTACAATAATAATTTATGTGCAATGAAACGAAGCATCACTCATTTAAGATATTTATTAATATATTTATGAATATTTTAGAAAATACCCTCGCGGACTTACCCAACCGTAATTAGTGGTTGGTTTTTAGATGGTTTATGGTTGGAAGTCAATAAATGGTCGATTCAAGGTTGAAATTTAGGTTGATTTATTTCGATTCAACTCGAAACCAACTGTTGGTTGGTGCGTTATTACAACTGAAAAACCAACATACATTTTTCGGTTTGTTTATTGCTGGTTTACAAAAAGCCAACCGTGAGTCAACCTTTAATCTTCATTTTAAAACAGTTGGAAGGTTGGAGTTGGTTTCCAAAAAATCAACCGCAAATCAACCTTTAATATTCATTTTACGAATATATTGTGACGTGATTTTTTAAAATCAGCGTCACAAAAATCACAAGCAAACGAAATTGCGTAAGTCACTACCGATTTTCGTTGCTGTGGATCTCGCTTTATCTTACCTCGGTTGTTTCACGTTACCGTTCGGCTCCCGCACGCTCTCGATCGAGATATTATTTTCTTTTGTTTTGTTCGACTATTATGTTAACCTTTTTTTTTGTTCTCTCTCACCTTACGTTCAGTTTTGGGTCGAGGTTCTTGAATTTATTCGGTGGTGTGTAGCTCGAGGTAATGAGCAGCCCGAATAAAGGAGAGACTCGACGAGGGTTTAGTACGAATACGCAAAAGTCCGGTGCAATCCCGGCACCCCGACGGATAATGCAATGCGCTGGAGGACAGGCGGAGTTATAGTTTAGTTCCTGGCAAGGTTGGAACCCCTTGTGCTGTGTCTTTTCTTTTTTTGATGATGCGAGGCCTTGTTTTCGCGCATTGATTAGGGGAAGCGATCGTCAAGATCCTTTAATACTACCGCGCTATAGTTTCTCGCTCTCTCGTTTCGAGGATCTCGCGAAATAGCTGAGAGGGCAGTAGTTATCGGTTACGATTCTCCTGATAATGATAATAATTGCTTTCAATGGTTCTCGTAGACAAATTAGTCTACCGAGAGGTGTCCTCGAGACAACTCGGACTTCTCTCGCGCTCCCGTGTTGTTATGGTTCGAGCCTATTGTTCGCGTTAGAGTAGTGCCGTCTCACTCACGCTCACAGTACGGTCTACCTGTCTCGCTCTCATTTGCGTTCGGCTATCGTTCGGATTTTACGTGTGCTATCCTCGATAGAATTTCGAACGAAATTCTTTCGAGTGGATTCTTCGGTTGAGACGTTCTAGTTAACGCTTTCGAAGTGAAGTTTACGTGGTGCAGTTCTCGTGCATTGTTAGATGCAGGTTCCCGTGCATTTTTCGAGTAATATGCAGTTTTCGGTGAGCTTTGAATTACAAGAAAATTATCGACCGCGTATAGATCCGTTCTCGTTTCGCTCTTGCTTGCTCGCTTCGATCGTTCGGTCGGCTGAACGTTCTCGATGCACGTGTGTGCGGTCCCGTGGCTTTACAGTCAATTGTTAAGAGTCTCCGGTTTTTAAGATTCTGATTAGAGTTTTCGTGGTTGTTCTATTGATCTCGGATCGCGACCGTTCTACCATAACCCGCATCCTGAGCAGTCGTGCAGTGTTTCGGTGACTAGTTTTTGATTTTCGTGTTCGTTTCGTCCTTGCGGAGGTCGGCAATCGGTTCCACCGACCTCCAGTCTTAGCCCGGTTGTTAATACCGGCGAAATAAAATTAACTGGCGCCCCCGGGATCTCGTTGCACTCTCGGATGCAAACGGCCGAAGGTGACGTAAGTTTCGGTTTCGTGTTTACTTTTTTTTTGCTCCCTTTGGGGTTTGAGCTTGAATTTAGTTTCGGCTCCATTTTTTTCTGTTTTTTGTTTTTGTTTTTGAATTCGAGAGAAACGCTTCATTCGAAGTCATCTAGCGGCGTTGGCTTCGAGGATGTCAAATTATTTCCTGAAATAAGCAATTTCATGGTTGAACTAAACGGCGGAAATAAAATTTAGTTGAATTAATGTCGCGAGATATTTGAGTACACACTACATATGATTTTCTGAATTAAGACATTTTGAGAAGACGATTAACTTTATCGTAACTAAACGGATTTTCACTTGAAAAAGAAAAATTATTTAGATTACTGATAGCAAATTAGCATGAATTTCCGCGTTCTTCCCACCTTGTATTCGACAAAATAATATGTTAATATAATTTGATATATGTTTGTTTCAAACTACGGGAGGCGTCGAAACAACTAAATATTTAATCGACGCACGAAGATCTCAGAACAACTTTTTCGGTCTCCTTAACACAGAATCTCTTCCATCCGAACGAATGTACACTTTCATACACAGAATAATTGTGTTCAATATTATCGAATATTTAAAAAAAAAAAGTTGCAGAGTAGAACTCTCCACATTGCTTCCTCATTGATTTCCATTTTTCACAAAGCCGCTTCTTTGAGGGAGCTCATTTATTATTTTTGGCTTCCTCATAGAGAAAGCTGTGTAAAAATGGAAATTAATAGGGAAGCAATGTGCAAAGTTCTACTTTACAACTTTTTTAATTTGAATAAGCAGTTTTTTCAATGCGTTATCTCTATATCCTTGGTAGTTACTAGTGCAACATCGCAAAAAAATACAACAGCTGATGTTATTCAAGTTTTATGCAAAATTTTGGATCAGTTGCTTAAATCGTTCTCGAGTTAAAGCGTTTTCAAAATACAACACAAAACTATACACGTGTTTAAATCTCTCGTCCCCTTTGTGAAATCGTTCGAAACTGTAATCTGTTAAAACATGAAAAATCTCAAATTGCTCCAAAATCAAAAGCCATTTACCGATCGTCATCAAATTTGGTACATAGCAACAGTGAATATTTTTCATCTGTATTTTTCATTTCGTAAAAGTTTTAATTCATTCATTGTTAGTTGTCCTGAGTTATAAGAAAATGATAATTTTTTCAAAATTTCAAAATCACGTAAAATCTTAATCGCTTTACCGATCATTACCAAATTTGGTACGTAACAGCGCTGAGTATTATTTATCGTCTGTAGAAAATTTCAGCTGATTTGTTGATATTTAACGTGAGTTAGAGCAAAACATACATTTTTCAAAAAATTCAAAATCTTATAAAATCCGAACCCCTTTACCGATCATCACCAAATTTGGTACATAGCAACATTGCGTGTTATTCTTCATCTGTAGAAAACATCAGTTGATTTCGTGAGATTTTACGGGAGTTAGAGCAAAACGTACATTTTTTGAAAAATTCAAAATCTCATAAAAACCAAAGCTATTTATAGATTCGCCCCAAATTCAATACCGATCCTTCTTTAAGACTGCTTTATGTATAAAAAAATATTTAGCACTATAGCTAAACATTTGCGGAAGCTAGAGCGCGTACAGACATTTTTCGAATATTGCAAAATTAAATAAAATTTATTAAAATTAATTAAAATTATCACAAGCAATGGCGTCTACCTGCGACACATGCGTGCCAAATTTTAGCCCGAATGTTAAAGCCGTTCTTGAGATATGCAAGTTTGAATTTTGAATGCCGGTCACACACATCCATACCTACATTTTTTCTAAACCACTTTTCCCGACATTTTAGACAATTTTAAGCATACTGACATGAAAATCCAAAAATATGTTCACTAAACCAAAGCTTCCTCTATGAGGATCCTCTATTGACGAATTATTGTTCAAGTTAATCAAACATGTGACAGTTCCTTCCAATAAATGAATTAGTCAATGCGGATGGGTGAGCCAACACAGTTCATTTTGTTGACTAAACTATAACATAAAGTAATTTGATGAATCTTTTGTTGACTTAACAAAATTTCCAATTAACAAAATACATTTATTTGAATCAACCACATTTTTTTCTCAGTGCAATGTGCAAAGTTCTGCTTTGTAGCCTTTTCCCAGGTGCAACCCAACGTACCATAAAAATATATTGAATTTCGAACTAATCCAAAGTATCAGATTCTCGACAATGATAATTGGAAAATTTGGCGCACCTTGGGCAACGTCATCATCGACGGGTCGTCAAGACCACGCGTGTTCACCAGGAAATCCTCGTTCAGCTTGCGCCGCGTTCGTCCGCACTATGGCAAGATAGCCGAGAGTGTGTATGTATGTCTAGAGTACTAAATCCGGGCCCGAAGTGTTTTTACGCTCAGGATGATTACATCCTCTTTCCTCCTCGGTTTGTCAAGGGGAGCTGCACGAGCATCAGGAAGAGAGGATATTTGAAGATAGGTATAGAAGCCCCTCGTAGAGTTTGGCAAAACACATATCCCGTAGGATAAATAACCGTGGATAAATAAGGAGGTATTTGTATTTTTAGATTTATTAACGCACAGCGAGGATATATCGCTGACGCCGTTCCGACCGGAGCCAGATTTTCTCTTTCTCTCTCAGCCTCGAGGATTGCTACGAAATTTCAATGCGAAATTTTCAATGGTTTCTTCCACACGCGTCTTAAACTCTCTCCCTCTCTCTCTCTCTCTGTCTCTCTGGCTAGTCTTCAACCCTGGCGCGCCAACAAACCTGATGGAACGTAAACGTCTGGCTTCGAAAATTGGCATATACCTCTCTTCGCTAGGGATACATCTCGTCATTTCTCCAGACGGAGAGCACAGGGAAAATATTGTTTCTCGGTGCTTTCTCGTGATGTTTCTTCGCTGATGCTCTGGCTGCAACGCGTGTTTCTTGCGGTAAATTAGAAATTCCAGAGGGTGTCTGCAAAAGAAAGAGATAGAAGAGCCTTAGTGCCGATCAAGAAGTACACTGAGATTCTATCTGGGCACAAAGTGCTTGTTGGTGAAAAGTAACGAGGCATGCAAGAAGACACGTACTCTTGTTCGCTGCTCTCCATTATTTATACTCTCCTCTCTCGAGTGGTACTCTCCGACACTTTGCGGTTGTTGATATATGGCGTAGATACGAGTAAGCAGAGACGAGCATATTTGAATATTTATCACTTTTTTCTTTTACATCCCTTCTTAATTCACCGTCATTACTGCGCCAACGGAATGTGTCGCATACATTGTATGGATAATTCCATCTAATATTAACCAGCGGCTGTATGCCGACTCGTCTCGGGTTGCATTGTCATTTTACTACCACATTGTAGCACCTTATACAAGAAGGCATGATTTTTTTTTTTCGGATTTTTTATATGCTTTGTTTTATTATTTACATGTTTATCAAATTATCGAGTTAAATAAAAAAGAAACTTTTTAAATCATTTTGTAGCCGATACGGAAATCTCGATTTTTTTTTTGTTAAGACTAAAAATGTAAAGTAATCTTTTGTAAGATCAAAATGGAAATGCGAGACGGTTCTTAAAATTAAGATTAACGTCGAGAAATATGGTTTTCATGGTGGTCTTCTGCGACGTTATTTAAAATCAATTTTTATTAGGATCAGCATTTTTTTTTTTTACTAAAGATCTATAGATTTTTAGTTGCTATTAAATTGTATTACAAAGTATTTGAAATTTTGAAAAGTTCATTCGTACAATTTAAAACACAAGGCGAAAAATTACTGCCGACAGCCAAAAATAAGTGTCACTCAAGTATTATTTCATTCCAAATTTAATTTTTTACAATTTCATATGGAATTAAAACAATGACATTTTTTCTTACACATTTTTGGACCAAAGCATTCTCTCGTAGATTTAAAATCAGCTGCTTCAAATGCTTCTGAATATTCGGGAATGATGCGTAAGTACAGTGGTCAAAGATTGATCGAGTGAAAGCATTTATGAAAAATAACAAAAAATTGAAACCGCTTAAAAAGTAAAAAAAAGTGTTTGCCCACTTTTCGCAGAGACTTGAAAATTCTGTTATCTCGTAACGGGTTTTATAGAATGCTTTTTAAGAATTTTAAACTCCGGCAAAAATATAGACATTTAAATGTTCTTATTTGTTTTTTGAACTTACAAAAAAAAAAACTACGAAAAAATTAGTATGTTTCTTTCAGTAGGTAATAAAATTAAATAGTTCAGTAATAAAATAAAAAAGCAGTACAAATTGCTTCCCCATTATCTGGTACTGTTCGCACAGTTTTCTCTGTGAGGAAATAATTATCGATTTTTGCTTCCTCACATCAGAGGAAGTTTTGTAAACAGTGTCAAATAATGGAGGAAGCAATTTGCAAGGTTCTACATTGCAGGCTTGTTAATAAATTGTCTATATCAGTTTATAGGTACTATTCGATTTGTATCAAAATTGGGCAACATCGGTCAATGTGTTCTCGCGAAACAGCTGTTTAATTTTTTAATAAACATTTTTAGTTGATTTTTTCAAAGAATTTTTCAAAATCGAAATCTGAAATCTGAACCACTTTATCGATGCGGAGGAAACTTTGCATACCACGGAATATTACTTGGCTCGTATGGAAAAGTTTAGTGAGTTAGCTCGATTATTTAAGAAATTTAGTGCGATAACTAAAATTTTTCGAAAATTTGAAGATCCTGTCAAAATTCGAACTTCTTTTAGAATTTCGGGCGTATGCATTTTTTTTAGAAGCCAGCACACACAGAAGAATTCAGATGTAACTTAGTGCACCTTTCTCTATAAATTTTTTTTTTTTACATGGCTAGAATATCGAGTTTCACGACGCCAATTTTTGCTTTCTCATAGGTGAAAGATTGTTTTTGTATAAAAAAAAAATGTAGTAGATTTTCATGTCAAGACACTCAGAATGGTCCAAAACAGTGAGAACAGTGGTTCACAAAAAAATGTTCGGGTGGATGTGGGTGTGTATGTGTTCGGTGTGCAATGTTCGAACCTTCATATCTCAAGAATCGGTTTCAATCGAGCTGAAATTGAGCACATATATGGAGCAAGTGGAGAACTTTGTTTGCGAAAAGTTAAAAAAAAATATCTGTTCAACTTTTATTCAAGTTTGCATTTAAAAAAAAGTCTGTTCGTGCTCTAGTTACCGCAAATTTTGATGAGATATTGAAATTTTAATGATATTGAATTTAGGATAAATCGGCAAATCGGTTTGGATTTTATGGAATTTTGAATTTCTTCGATAAATTTTCCTCTAACTCACGTCAAATCTCACCAAATGAATTGAAATTTTCTACAGACGGAAAACAATACTTTGCACTGGTGTGTACCAAATTTGGTGATTATCGATAAAGGAGTTCGGATTTTATTGTGTTTTGAATTTTTTTTTAAATTAACCTTTTCCTCTAACTCAGGTCAAGAGACACTAAAAAAATTCAAATTTAAGAAGAGAGCAAGCAATGATATATATTTTTACTATTTGTTTATTTACTTAAAATAAGGATGCAAAGTAGAGATTTTCGAATGGTTACAAAGCTTCCTCTATGAGGTAGCCAAAATAGATAAAGTTACTTCCTCTCTGAGGTAGCTTTGTAAACATTCAAAGATCATGAGGAAGCAATCTGCAAAGCTCTACTTTGCATCCTTTTTTAAAATACCTTCGTAATACACTGCTAAATACCCTGTAAAGTTTACATAGGGTAATCCAGTCAATGGATGAACACCTACCAATGAATGAACAGAACCATGTTTTCGTTTCTAAATAGTGTCTGTGCTTAGAAATCTTTAAACGAACATTCCTAAAGTTTATTTTTACATTGGAAGGCGACGCTGGCGTTTCAATCTTTTATCATTTAGGTATAATAGCACCACCAACCTTAGTTTCAGGTTACGTTCATGCAGGAGAACTAAGATGAGCACCTGACTGATAGATTTAAAATAAGCTTTCCGGAAGAAAACCGGTCGAAACTTTCTACGAAAATTTTTAAATACTCATGGTGACGTTCTGAAGTTTATTTTGTGACGCTGGGAAACCGGTTTCAGCTGCTCAAACGTTTGTTTTGGAATGTTCAGACGTTGGGGTAATCATTCACGGTGAATCCAATGAATGAACGGCCGTTCATTCATTGGCATATCGTATCTAAAACATTAAGCCAATAAATGAACGATATGATTGAACGGAAGTAAACCGTGCTGCATTATAGCCGGATTAAGTTTGAATTTATTACGATTAAAGGGATCAAAAAATAGACAGGCAATGAAAAAGCAATAAGAATATAATAAATAATACTATAAAAATTAAAAGTAATAATAACGCAAGTACCAAGAAGTAAAAGAAAATAAAGAACCATAACTAATAGCGAGTACTCGAGGCTGCGAGGTTAAAAAAAGCCCGAAAAAAAATTAATACTGATAAAGTTGATGCTGTATCCATCAATCAGTAAAAAGCAAAATAAAAAAAAAAAAAAAGTAATGGCTAAAAAAAAACTCCAAACAGTGAGGAAGAACAACAAGACTGGCAAAATCTAGTATTTAAATGCCGTTCACTTATTGTAAACTTTGTAATAGCGTTATTTCCTTATGTAAGAAAAAGTCTATTAATTTTATAAAATGTACTTGTTTATGCAAACTTTCGTCAATTGAATACGCCATTACTTACATGTATTTATTCAATTTTACATTCGTGTTGAATTGGTATTCATTAATTGGATTTCATCTGTTCATTCCATGGGTTTCATCTGTTCATTAATTGGATTTCATCTGATCATTCAATGGCCTAAGTCATTGAGCGCTGGGTTTTTGTAGTACCTTCACAAAATACGTCTTTTTTCATATTGCCTTCAACTATAATCGAATATTATGACTGTAATGGCTTGTTAGGGATCTACCTTATAAAAAAGGCCTGTAATCTGTGAGCTTATTTACCTAATAATACATTTATCACCGATACAAATATGACATCTTGCCAATTGTTCGTTCACTGGTAGGATTACCCTTTATGAGTTTGAAAAAAAAAACCCCAAAACGAGTGAATCAAAAAATCTGAAAACATTCACTACCTTTAAGTACTAATATACGGCGAATTATAGTAGATCAAATCTGAGAGGGTAAAAAAAAGTGCCCGAGTTGGTGAAGAACGGCTCATATACAAATGCTAGTAAAACGAAGTCGCGATGGAGTGACGAGGAACCCCGGTGTAGGGTTAATAATTAGTCATCGACAATTGAAAGTTTCCTTCGTTTCGTTCTCGCTTATTGCACTCACTTGAATTACCGAATCAGCTCTCTCTTGCAGCGTCGCCTCGTCAATTGCTCCCTAGACAGCATAATAAACCATATAGAAGATATTTGTTGCAGCTCAGATATTGTAATGAAAGCTAACTTGCGGTTGTCGAGGGGGAAAAGGATTTGAGCCGGATGCAGTCCGGTGGATGATAGTCGACGAGCGGATGCGGTCAACTCAGATAGAAAGAGAGAGAATGAGACTCGATCGTCAAGCCCATATCCTCGCATCCTCATCCTCCGTTTCGTTCGATCGTTGCTGTGCTGATGGTGCACGACGACTATGCGGTAACTCGCCGGCGCGCGTAAATCGTTCTCCACTCGCGGTTCCCCTTGAAACGCGTTACACCATCAATTCCTCCTCTACACTATGGGTCCCTAAAGAAAAAAAAAAAAAAATAAATAAAAAATCAAAAATAAGATTAAAAATTCAGACAGCTATAGAAAAATCCGGCGCCTTTCCGGGCCGCAAAACAGGCGCTGCGGCGATTTCTAGCTGAAAGAGGGCTGTTAAAAAACAAAAAAACGCAAAAAAGAAACCAGGAATAAATAAATTGGCGTTAGTCCGGCGGGACGATCCGGCGGGAATTTCACGATGGGATCTCGCGATTTCCCAGACCTCTTCTCTCTGAAACTCCGAAATCTTTTTCGCGATATAATCTCGGAAGGGTGTCGAGAGGAAGAAAGATTTTATTTTGCTTTTTTTTTTTTTTTTTTGCTTTTTTCTTATTTTGAGAGAATCGAGAACCTGTGGAATTCGAGTGTCGGCGAAGCATGAACGAAAACAAAAACTATAGTCTTCCTTTTTTTTTTGTGTTTTTTTTTTGATTTTTCTTTTTTTTTGCTTTTTGTTGTTTCTGTGGAGAGGGCTGTGATATCGTGTTTCGAGGGTGTACCGGCGGTTATAATATCCGTATGCGTATAAGTGTTGCTTATAGTATGCAACCGGCGCCAACATTCCCATCGTCCCGGGCTTCGAGACTTACGCCGCAATAAAATCGCGTTCGCTGCTCTTGGCGTAGGCGTTCATATGCTGCTTCGCGTTCCAGCCTCTGCTATATACCAGTCGCGTTTTCCTTGATTCCTATGAGCTTAGTCTTGGTGGGTTTCTACGAGTAAGGCTTGCTCAAACAAGTACCTCCTCCTCGGATTTGCTCTTTAATTTTTCTTCTTCATCCTTTGTACAAAAAAAAAGGAAAAGAATTTTTTAGTATAAATCTATAGGTCTTTAGAGTTATTGTTTAAGTGCAGGGAGTAAGATGGAAATTATTGATGTACAAACAGTAATATCTTACTTAACTTGGCCGCTAGTGTCATTTGGAAAAAAATTGTACTATTGATCTGTCAAAGAATTTTAATATTCGTGAATGCGACCTGATCCTTTCTTTAACTACCCTGATAAAAATGTTTTTCAGTTCCAATTTTTTCCCCAAAATTTTCATCAATTTTAGACAATCAATTTTTTTCCAAAATTATCATTAGTCTTATACAATCAATTTTTCCCCAAATTTTTCATCAATTTTTTCCCTAAAATTTTCATTAATTTTACACAATCAATTTTTTTCCCAAAATTTTCATCAATTTTTTCCCAAAATTTCCATCAATTTTACACAATTAATTTTTTTCCCAAAATTTTCATCAATTTTACACAATCAATTTTTTCCCAAAATTTTCATCAATTTCGCACGATCATTTTTTTCCCAAAATTTTCATCAATTTTACGCAATCAATTTTTTCCCAAAATTTTAATCAATTTCACACGATCATTTTTTTCTCAAAGTTTTACGAAAATTTTTCAAATTTTTTTGCAGTTTCATTCATACTCTTTCATAGTTTTTGTAGAAATACTCCGATTTTGCACTGATATTAATTATTATAGTATTTTTCATTTTTTAACAATAATATTTTCTAAACTATCATTTTCTCAGTCAGTTTGATGTGCGAATTATTAGGAGAAAATATATTTCATAAAAAAAAAGATAATAAAATTAGATAATTACTTTAGTGTTTATAATATTTTAACATGCTACGAGATTTTCCGAACTTCTTTTTCTCAGCCAATTTGATGTCTTAGGAAGTGAGAAAATGAGAATTAGCTCAGGATTAATTCTGTATTTCAACGATTTCTCATTTTTTTTCTTTGAAATATTAAATTTCTCATTTGTATAAAACGTACGTTTTCCGAAGAATCTCCAAAATATTCCAGAATGTCTAATTAAATTTAAAAAAAATACGGAGCAATTATTTCACCATGCAACAAAATTGCTATGTATGAAATTCGATATTTCAATGCATTGCATTTTTAGAAAACTGCATTTGAATAATTTTAATCATGTCAAAAAACCAAAAATTGAACTTTTTCGAAAAAAAACCTGTTCTTCTATTCGGTACAGTAAGAATAAAATACTACACTTTAAATTAGACAGTATCTACTGAAAGTAAAAAAAGCCATGTTTATTAAAAAAAAAAAAAAAAAAAAAAACACCGCAATTATGTGAATACATGCAAATCGATAAATGGCGAAGAATCAGTACTGAAGGAACCCAAAGAAAAAACGGATTTCCCATCAGAAATGCGATTCCAAAGTATATCTTCGTTATTTTTTAATGAAAAAAATTTGTATGTACTAAAATTAAATTCCAATGCATTTAATTAGTAGCTAATTAAAAGGTATATTTGAAGATTTGAACTAACATCGAAAAATACGGAAATGGAACATTTTCAGGCAACAACAAAATTGAAATTATTATTCTTTTTGATAGATAAAGAAAATTCAAATTTCATTTTGAAATTACGACAAAATTGCGTTTCCTGCTCTTAGCGTAGGCGTTCATATATATATATATATATGTATATGTTGCTTCGCCATCAGCCTACCAGTCGCGTTTCCCTCGATTCTTACGAGTTTAGTCTCGATGGGTTTGCACGGACAAGGCTTGTTCAAACAAGCACGTCCTCCTCCGCTTCTTCTTCCCTTTTTCTTCCTCGTCCTTTGCCTCCACCTCTCGCGACATGCTGGGACGATAAGTTCCGCGTGTATTCTCAATGTTTCGTTTGTCTGGACCTTCTTAGGGATCGTCGCTTCCAAACTAGTCGGTTTAATATCCAGTTAATTATCCGCATTTATTTATTATATTTGACCTGTGGACCAACACTTGTAACGAAAACTTTTGGTCGTCCACACCATTTTTTTTTCTTCACAATACAAAGCGATTCTATACTATTAAAAAGTGTTGGAAAAATTACAGCGCCAATTTTGGAAGTTTTTTTTTCACAATCTGACATATTAAATAAAAATGTTTACGTATAATGTAAAATTACTATATCTTCTTATAAAATTTAAATTATATAGTAAATTATGTTATAAACTATACTAAATTTAATATATCGGTTTATAAACACTTTCAGTTTTTTACTGTAAATTTCCAGTAGATTTTTTTAACAGTCTAGACTTATTCTGCAAATTCTTTTTATATATATAATAAATAAATTACGACTAAAGAAAAAAAAAGTAGAACGTTGCAGGCTTGTTTGTGCATGACAGGCATTTTTATCGACATTTTTACCGATTCACGAATTTTTCATCACAAAAATTGAATATATTTTTTATTTTCTTGGTTTTTTAGTCAAATATATTTGTTATAAACCGGTACATATCTGGTAAATAATTTATTTATGTACCATATGTGGTTTTGTACACTACCTACTGGGTCTTTGTGATTTAATACAGCATCTATTATGTAAGTACATATGCCATAAAATCACTGTGCACTTCACAATGATTGGCAGGTGAAGTTGATGATATAAAAAAATAGTCAAAAATTTGTCTACTATAAAAATCGCATTCACAAGCTGTTTGAAAATTTTAAATCCTCATGAAATTTAAACCTCTCAACCGATTTTCTTCAAATTAGTACTCAAACTTTGCTTCAAGGTGCTCAATACGTGAAATAAATTTGAAGTCGGTATCTTTTAATTTGTGGAAGCTAGTGCGCAAACGAGATTTTTCAAAAAATAAAAAATGCTATAAAATTCGAACTACTCGACCGATTTGTGCCAAATTTAAATCAAAACCTTGTTTTCATAGTCTAGAAGTAAAACAAACTTAAGTCCGGTATCTCGCAATTTGCACGAGTGAAATGCTCTAATGACATTTTTCAAAAGTTATAAAGCGTTATAAAGTTTAAACCGCTCTACCGATTTGCGTAAAATTTATGCCCAAACCTAGTTCTAGGACAATCCATATGTGTGCCAAATTTGATTGAAATCTGCCTAAAAAATTAGTATTTTTTTTTTCGCGACAGCAATGTTTCGCTTTTTTTTTTAAATAAAATAGAAATTTATCAACATAACGACCATTCCTTAAAATAAATTCATCTTCGATACTCAATAATTGTGAAATCACGTGGTAAATTGCAGCCGGTCATCCCAGAATTTAGAAAAGTAGAAGTGTTTACGGACATGTAAAAAAAAATTAAAATTGCAATAAAATTTGAAGCACTTTATCGATTCTCGCCAAAGAGTCCGCCAAGTCGTTGTATGATAGCCCACTTGCGTATCAAATTTGAGGAAAATACATGAAAAATTGCGGCAATTATTGTGCTAACATGAAAATCTCGAAAAAAAAAGTGTTCACGAAAACAAAGCTTCCTCTATGAGGAAGCAAAAGAAAAAAAATTCGTTAAATACGTGTACTTCCATTTTACAATATATATTTTTTATGTTTATTAAAAAGAATTGTCTTTAACAATATATTTCTTGTCACTCTTGAACGACAAAATTTGAAGAATTGTCATATTTTCAACTTTAGTCGCTACAAGTTGAACAAGCAGAAATTTGCAAGTTTGACAAATCCTTTTCACCGGTACTACCTAAGCCGAGAGTTAAACTGCAAAAAATTTGTAGATTTGACAATTCTTTTGTCACTTCAAAATGAACAAAATAAATTTTTATAATTTAACCGGTCAAAATGGGAAGTAACATAATCTACCGGTAAATTTACTAGCTTCAACGCCAAGAAGAGAGAAGACGACGACGACGACGACAACGACGACGATGATGATGGCGACGACGACGACGACGACGACGAAGAGAATACGAGAAGGTGCCGGCGAGTCCTTTACGGTGTTTAGCATACCGGTCCGGCGCTCGGGCGCCTCTCTCACGTTTATACGTTTCTGCCAAGTGCGAATTGTAAGAAGAAAGCAGCGAAATAGAAGGAGAGAGAGAGAGAGAGAAAGATAGAGGCACACGCACCACCTTCCGAATCCCACGCGATCCTCGAGGATCACCGAGCCGAGTGCGTCTCTGGCGTGGGTAGAATAATGCTCTCCTCGTAAGACGCAAGATGTGGCGACGACGTGACCTGGCGAATTGTACAACTTATTTTCAACAGCGGCCTCTATCGGAGATTTTCTGTACAAGAAATATGCATCTTCTTCGTCTTTCATCTTATTTATCTTTTACTAGCGACAACGCGCGCGCTACGTGCGCTCTTTACGATTTTTTTGCAGACTTTTGGTAGATAACAACTTTGGTCAGTACGTAAACTTATTGCAATTCAAATTGGTTGCCATAGATCGAACGCAGTGCGTGTACGATTTATTTGCGTGGCTCTGCAGAACCGTTCATGATACACGAATGAAGTAACTTTGCGACATAAACTGGTTTCAAAATTTCCATACATTTCGTATCATGTATCATCGTAATGCCATTTTTAAGAGAGCATATTGGAAATGCACTTTTACTTGCGTGCTTTACTGCACGTTACTTTTCAACCCTATACGGAAAAATCTACTCATTGAATATTCATCGATGGCTATTTATTTTTGTAGAGACAATTCTATTCAATTTCATAACTACAAAAAATACAGCCATACAAGTTATTGGCGATACGTGGCTCTGCAGCGACTATGACTGAACCTGAAAAGACTGAACCTGAAAAGTTAGGTTGTAGCGAGAGCGACAGTTCAAAATGCGCGCCATACGCGACTGAAGCGGCGGCCTCGACAGACTGAAGTTGGCTCTGAGACAGTCATCGCCGACCAATCGGGAGGCTTATTAAGAGGCTTCGGTATTTCGATTTTCGATGTGCCATGTCTTCTTTAAGAGAGAACTGAAGCGGCGGCGTCGACAGACTGAAGTTGGCTTTGAGACAGTCATTGCCGACCAATCAGGAGGCTTATAAAGAGACTTTGGTATTTCGATTTTCGAAATCAATTAAAGTCAACACGGCAAACGCATTGGACCTTCTTCTTGCAATTTGATTGGGAAACGAGGCATCAGGACTACCAAACTGGCAACTGGTCAAAGGACATATCGGCCAACGCTTTAAGATGATGTTAAACATGTATGGCCAGAAAGATTGGCCAGCACGGAATCCAGAGGCCAGTCGGAACTGTCTCCGCTGCTCCGCTCATTGCACGGATCCCGTCAAATTGGAAAAAAGAAGAAGAAGAAATATGGCTGCCAGAGAGATAGAGCTAACAGCGCACACGGCGCAGTCATAGAGAAAAACTAAGAATATGTTTTACGTCCTCCTAAGACGATGCGGTACATCTTTCTATCGTTCTCTCTCGCTCCACTACTGCAACCGCCAATGGCGCAATTCTGATTGCCAAAACTGGAAGTCATTATTAGGAAGACAATGTTGTCAAAATATATATACATTAGGTTCGCGCGACGACAACCTTTGACACGAAAAATGTAAATTTTCCTTTCGAAATTTTGTAAATTTATTCTATTCTTTAGAGGGAGGCCTCATGGGAAGAAAAATCAGACCCTGGGATTTTTGGTAGAAAAATCAGACCCTGGGAAGGGGGTCTCACGGGGGACTTACAATTATAGAAATCCGGGCTTTGGTATATCTGGAAATTCTGGGTAAGTCGGGAATTTTGGGAAATCTGGGAGTATTTAGTAATCAGGGAATTCTGATTAATCAGAGAGTTCTGGTTGCCCTCGCGGACTTACCCAACACTAAAAGTTGGTTTATGCTTAGAAGTCAATAAATGGTCGATCCAAGGTTGAATTTAGGTTGATTTATTTCGATTCAACCCAAAACCAACTGTTGGTTGTTGCGTACAAAAAATCACCACCAGATATCGCGCCACTTGAGTTCCCAGTAGGTTTATCTACATACAGCATTTTTCGACAATTTTTGTTACGTCTGAAAAGAAAAAAATCGTGTAAAATGTGCCGATGATGAAAAAGATTTGTCGAGCAACAAGTTTTTGATTTAGTGACAGTTGATTTGACTCAACAGAAACGCAGAAGGAGCCTTAACTTTAACGATTGCATTGAATCTAATGTAATACCCGGGCAATTTCAAACCGCCTCCATAATTTGATAGACAAAAAGATACGCGCATTTTGATCCAATGGATTAGTACAAAAAATCACCACCAGATATCGCGCCGCTTGAGTTCCCAGTAGGTTTATCTACATTCACCATTTTTCGACAATTTTTTTACGTCTAAAAAGACAAAATCGTGTAAAAATCATGCTGATGATGAAAAAGATTTGTCAAGCAACAAGTTTTTGTTTTAGTGACAGTTGATTTGACTCAACAGAAACGCAGAAGGAGCCTTAACTTTAACGATTGCATTGAATCTAATATAATACCCGGGCAATTTCAAACCGCCTCCATAATTTGATAGACAAAAAGATACGCGCATTTCGATCCAACGAATTACTACAAAAAATCACCACCAGATATCGCGCCACTTGAGTTCCCAGTAGGTTTATCTACATTCACCATTTTTCGACAATTTTTTTTACGTCTAAAAAGACAAAATCGTGTATAAATCGTTCTGATGATGAAAAAGATTTGTCGAGCAATCAATCGAACCAACACCACTCAGTAGACACCCGCTGTTGTGGTCATTGTATATTTTCGGCTAGCGTATACATAAGCGAGCGAGGCCGCGTAACCCGTTAACGGGCCGATATCGCGATATACACGAAAAAGGAGGCGGAGAGGGCGGCGGAGTTAGGCATTCTGACGCTATATATGCTTTGCGGACGAGCGGAATGGATAATGCCTTCTCCGAGCCGTAATGTAAGCGGGGTCTTGACTGCGGCGCCGGCGCCCGCATATATACATTTCGTCTCGGCCCCCCCGCGGATGAGTATTTATAGTATTATTATAGTATGTTTACGCTACATGACACAGATTCTACGTCAGACAAATCGCACCGAGCCCTCTGCTTGCGCCAAACTCCTGCTTGTCGAACGACGATTCGCCGCGTATCTCTATCTCGCGTTGGCGCCATTATTATTAGCATTGGTATCGGTACATGTTAGAATCAATAGTGCTATTATATTTTATTAGGTAAGCATTACCTAATAATCGTTTGTAGTACTAAGTCATTTTTTATGTCTATTCAAAAGGTTCACTGTTCTTAGGGGTTTTGTTATAGAGTACTAAGAAATTTCGATTTCGCGACTATCACTGGTCAAGGAAAATAAGGAAATCGTCTGAAAATTCATTTTTTTCATGAGGAAAAATTAATTTGGAAAGAAAAAATTACAAGGTATAGTCAGGGATTTTTTTTTTTTCGCTTTTCAATGCATTTTTCTTCCTCTTAGAGGACCTTTGTTTTCATGAAAAACACTTTTTTCGAGATTTTAGTGTCGGGACTCTCAGAATGGTCGAAAACGAGAGAGAAGTGGTTTAGAAAAATGTTCGAAAATTCAATCACCTCCTACGCAGGAATCGTTTGAGCGATCGGTCTGAATTTTGGCACGCTAGTAGTTATCGCTCTTTGGATGTTGCGATTTTTGACAAAGTATATGCAGCCATTCAGATTTTATGTAATTTTGAATTTTTTTGAAAACAGAGCGTGGGCGCTCTAAATTTTGTAGAAGTTCGATAATTTAGATAAATAGCTGTTCGTAATTGAATATATATTCAATGTTGTTTGGTATTGAATTTCGACAAAATCGGTAAAGCGGTTCGGATTTTATGGAGTTTTCAAATTTTTGGATTATTTTTTTGGTTTTGAAAATGCTATAATTCGAGGACGGTTCAAGAGTAGCTGATCTAAAATTTGGCATAAAATTTAAATAGAGTGTCATTGTTGAATACTAAATTTAGGCGAAATCGATAAAGCAGTAAAGATTTTATTGAAACTTGCATTTTCGTAATTTTTTCGAAAAAAAAGCTTGAATACGATATGTTGTTATTTAATACTGAATTTGCTGAGAATCCAACGAGGAGTTCATATTTCAGAGAATTTCTTATTTTTTTCGTACAAAACTTCCTGTACAAGGAAACCAAGATTAATCAACATAACTTCTCGTAGAGAGGCAGCTTTGTAAATATTTAAAAATAATGAGGAAGCAATGTGCAAAGTTCTACATTGCAGCCTTTTTTCCATTATTTTTATGATTCCGCGACATACAGCTACGGTTCGATTACAGGTAGAATTATCTTTCTCATTAATGAGTCGAGGCTTTCTTAAATACGTTCACCGAGCAATTTTTTTTGAAGATTTTTTTTAACAAAAAGTCTAACACCAAAATGATATTATCATTTTTTATATCAGTCGATGGCTTTGAACCTCGGATGTCGACGAAAAGTTTTCTCGTTCAACCGGTGTAAAATGTTGTAAAACGTTGCGGAATTAAACTCAAATTCAAAATTCAAACTTGCATATCTCAAGAACGGCTTTAACATTCGGGCTAAAATTTGGGACGCATGTGCGGCAGGTAGACGCCATTGCTTGTGATAATTTTCAAAAAAAAATTCAAAAATAGGTTCAAATTTTATTTAACTTTGGAATTTTCGAAAAATGTCTGTACGCGCTTTAGCTTTCGCAAATTTTTGGCTACATAGCTAAATAATTTTTTATATATAAAGCAGTCTTAAAGAAGGATCGGTATTGAATTTGGGGCGAATCTATAAATAGCTTCGGTTTTTATGAGATTTTGAATTTTTCAAAAAATTTACGTTTTGCTCTAACTCCCGTAAAATCTCACGCAATCAACTGATATTTTCTACAGATGAAGAACAGCATGCAATGCTGCTATGTACCAAATTTGGTGATGATCGGTAAAGGGGTTCGGATTATATAAAATTTTGAATTTTTAAAAAAATTTATGTTTTGCTCTAACTCACGTTAAATATCAACAAATCATCTAAAATTTTCTACAGACGATAAATAATAATCAGCGCTGCTACGAACCAAATTTGGTAATGATCGGTAAAGCGATTAAGATTTTACGTGATTTCAAAATTTTGAAAAAATTCTCATTTACTTAAAACTCAGCTCAACTAACAATGAATGAATTAAAACATTTTCGAAATGAAAAATACAGACAAAAAACATTCACTGTTGCTATATACCAAAATTCAAGACGATCGGTAAATGTGTTTTGATTTTGGAGCAATTTTCGATTTTTCATGTTTCAATAGATTACATTTTCATTTTTCACAAAGCCTCCTCTATGAGGAAGCCAAAATAAATAAATAAGCTACCTCATAAAAATCGCTTTCCTCAAAAAAATGAATGAGGAAGCAATGTGCAAAGTTCAACTATGCAACTTTTTTTTACCAGTCTGCGTGATCGATATTTCCTAATTTGTTTCGAATCATCCACCACTACCTTTTGATAATGCACGAGTGTGAAATTGTCGATTGAGTAGAGTCTCGCATGAGGAGAGACGCGTTAACGTAAACGTTTCTCGCGGGGGTTTTACTACTCAGTTTACTATTTGTCCTGTCGCGTTGGCGTGGGCGATAAGAGCTTAGCGCCGCGCCACTCGCGTAAAACGAGATCGACGCCACACGGGGTTAACGGTCGGTCGTTCATATAGATATCAAAAGCGCGGCTTCACTCGGCGATCGAATTCTGGCTCTGGTTTTCTCTCGCTACGTGCACCATTATGTCCTATCAGCAGCAGATTTTCTCCATCAACGAACGCCCAGTTGAACACACGTGACTGTATATATCTTTCGCCGGGTTAGGTATATGTGAGCGCCGCGATGTTGTAAAAAGCCAAGATTACGCGACGTGCCATTAGAGCCAGAGCTCTCGACTTCTTTCAGTGCAAAGACACCAGCTCTGAGCGTCTGTGTCTGTGTGTGTGTGTGTGTGTGTGTGTGTGTGTGTCTTGCAACCACGTAACATCTTCATTTCTCAGCCTCCCTAAGAGCGATTCTTTTGCCTCTCTGAGAACTCTTTCGTTTGTACGTGTGGAGATAATACAAGGATTCTCTGTCCAAATACCATTCATGAAGATGTCGCGGCTTCCTGTTTGCTTTGTAATAAGCAACTGGCACGTACGGTTAAGTCTGAGCCGGGCCCTTGGCACTCGTTTCTCTCGTCTCCGTTCATTGGTTGACTCATGAAGAGGGCTTTCACTACGCCTCTTCATCTTCTCCCTTTTTATTTCATAGAAGGAAACAACTTCTCTTTTCCCATTCTCTTTCGATTTTTCTTAATATCCTTCGCGAGAGATGAAATTTATTACTCCGAGATATATTTTATATCGTTAAAGTCTTTCGATAGTAGTTATATTGCGAAATACTTCACGAGGGAAACATTTTGAAATCTACGAATAATTTACGAATACAGAACAATTCTCGTTTATCTTCCGCAATAGCGTTAATATACGGAATACATAATATTGAGGCAGGATTACCTATGTGATTACACCATATTTGGTAGGCGACTCATCTGATAAGCTTTTAATTATAGTGCACTTGATGTGTTCTGTTTTTGAAGTCCACAATGATTCCGGAAACAGAGTTTAAAAAAAGGTGGGTGTGAAATTTGCCGATAGTTATATTTGGCGAGACACATTCAAGTTGGCCACGCCAATTTTTCATGTCCACAAAACGTCCTCACATTTCTTCAGGATGTTGGTCTTGTTGAAGAAAAAACGTAGGAATTTTTTCAGGCTTTTTTATTGCATATTCCAGCCATTGAGAATCGCTGAAAATCATCATTGTTTATTTTTTAACGACAATACTACGGCGCACAAAAAAAATCATAAGAATATTAAATTTTGGATTTTCAGCGTACTTTTTAACATTTTTTGTAAAAATTCTCCGATTTCATTTTATGCTATTTTTCAATTAAATAAAGATGCCACTTTCTTCACCTCCGAAATGGCATTTCCGATTTAGGTGAAATTTTCACATTTTACTCGTTGAAATGCCTAGAATCTTAGAAAAAATTGGCGAGATCTATCAAAAATCTAATACAAAAAACAAGAATTACATAATAAACAGATGTTATGTGGGCTTTAGAATATTTTCCGTAGACATTCTCAGCCCTTCTGAACGCAGAGAGCGATTGCACGTTGGATTACCACGACGTTCCATCGTTCTAAGAGCTGTGACTCTGGGACGAAATATCCGCCCATCTCGCCAATTTTTTCTAAGATTCTAGAGATTTCAAAGAACAAAACGTGAAAATTTCAGCTAAATCGGAAATGCCGTTTCGGAGGGAAAAAAGTGGCAACTTTATTTAATTGAAAAATGGCATAAAATAAAAACGGAGAATTTTACAAAAAATGTTGATGGAAAGTACGCTGAAAATCCAAAATTTCGTGTTGTTATGATTTTTTTGTGCGAGTCGTAGTATTCGCGTTAAAAAATAAACAATGATTATTTTCAGAAACTTTTAATAGCTGGAATATGCAATAAAAAATCTGAAGAAGTTCTTACATTTTTTCTTCAACCAGACCAACATCCTGAATAAATTTCAGGACGTTTTGTTGACATGAAAAATGGGGGCCGACTTCACGTGTTTTGCCTCATATATAATGTGGTTCGCACAAGTGACGATAATTTTAGTTGTTAATTTTTTTTCCCAAGTCTTGAAAGGCCTTCGAAAAATTAATCAAATGTAACTCAAGAATCGTTCAAGCGATAGAGCTGCTATTTCGCACAAGAGAAGCAGTTGCCCCGCGCTGATTGTTGCGATTTTTAACAACATGTATACAAACTTTAGATCTTGTCTTTTTGAATGAAAAGAAAAACAAATAGCGTGGCCGCTTCAGTATTCGTAAAATGTTGATTATTTCACCAAATAGTTCTTCATAAGTACAGATACGTTCGAGAAAGTTCAGTATTGAACTTGACCGAAATCGGTAAAGAGTTTCAAATTTTATAAGGCTCTAAATTTTTTTTAGAAACTGACATTATTCCACTAATTTTCGCAAAATTTGAGCTGGTGAGTCCAAATTTTCTACGTAAAAACAAAGTACTGTTCAGCGATGATTGGGTCACATAGTTTCGTCACAATTTGTAACGCAGTTCAGATTTTAGAGGACTTTGAAGTTTTCAATTTTTCATAGATGTGATTTCTAAAAATATTAAAAATAATGAGATGAACTTTTTTTTACATATGACTAATAATAGCATTAGAGAATATTCGTCATAAAGTTTTATACAAAGTCAATGAAATGGTTAAAATTTTACAATAAATTGAATTAAAAAAATCTTAACATTAATATTGTTTCCAAAAATTGAAGACTTGTACATTAAGAATCACTTGAGCAAAACGATTTACCGACTAAATAAACTGAAAACTACTAATCCGCGACAAAATACCTCGAAAAACATATCCTTGTCAAAATCGACCGCAACAAAAATAGCTTAAGAAAAAAGTACTTAAATAACAGTAGTAAATACGACGATCTTTCTTCAACATTAACAAAAATCATTTTAATCATTACAGTTTCGACGTGCGCCAAATATAATAGCAGAACAATAGCAATAAGCACAACAATCGTTTGTCGATATTCACTCATCCTCGACAAATTTAAATTACTACACAAAAGGGGCGGTTAAAAAAAAATTACTACACAAAAGGGGCGGTTAAAAAAACGGTGATTTTTAAATATCGATTTGCTCATTCATATTTGGATACCCAGTTATTTAAAAAACCTGCTCTCGAAATTGGGGACCTGTAGGTGAACATTTGATACTGCCGCGTCAATGTTAAAAATGATGAAAAAATGGCCTTTTCCACGTTTTCTTTTTTAAATTTTGAAACGCTCATCGAGTTATTTGTTCATCTTGATGAGTCACGAAATTGTGTGAAACCAGAAAGTTGTAGGAGTATATTTAATACCGCCGCATCGATGTTGAAATTTCAAAATTATAACACCAAAATCGTTATTTTTAGAGCTACACTGTTTTGCTCATTACGTCTCTCATTGTTTTTGCACTCAGTATATGTCTCGTGAAAGCGGAAAGCTATCGGAGTTCAAAAACAATGAGAGACGTCATGAGCAACAGTGTAACTCTAAAAATAACGAAATTAATTTTACGATTTTTGAAATTTCAACATCGATGCGGCAGTATTAAATGTATTCTTATAAGATTCTGGTATCACAGAATTTCATGATTCATTAAGATGAACAAATAAATCGATGAGCGTTTCAAAATTAAAAAAAAGGGTGCAAATGAATTTGCATTTTGCTTCCTCATTGTTCAACATTGGTTTGTGTTTGGCTTCCTCATAGAGGAAGCTTTGTAAATTATAAATATCGACAAAATCTCCTTTATGAGAAAGCAAAACGAGTAATTTTTTTTTAAAGCGTTCCAAAGACGAATCCGTTCATAGTCCGTTCACATAGAAACGTTGACTGATCATTAACTTGTTCACTCCTCGAAATAACAAACCAGCTATGCAACGCAAACACACTCTTTTTTGAAGATTTCAAAATGTCGTATAAACTAGATTTTTCAACCAATCCTCACCAAATTCTAAATCATAAATTTTTTATGTTAGTCTATCACTGAAGAACATTTTAGCCCGAGAACTCAAAATTTGCGAAAGCTAGAGAGCAAACACACGTTTTTTCGTTAAATAAAAAGAATCCTTGCCAAAACTTCATCTGTTGACCGATTCTCATCAAATTCGGTACCGAAAGTTATTCGATGTTAGTCCACTTGTATGAGAAATTTCAACGCGACACCTTGAAATTTGCGGCAGCTATAACGCAAACACACTTTTTTTGAAAAATTCAAAATGTCGTAAAAATCGTATTTTTCAACCGATCCTCACCATATTCGAACTCATCCATCGTTTGATATTTGTCTCCGATTGGACATTTTTTTAGTCCCATAACTCAATATTTGCGGCAGCTAGAGCGCGAAGAAACTTTTTTCGAATAATTCAAAGTCTCGTAAAATTTGAACGGGAGACCCAATTATTTTGTAAATTCTCCTAAATATAGAGGCCCAACCACTCTACTTCTATGCCAAATTTCAGCCTGCTTTATTTTCAGAAATTGAATTTTGGAGGACTGACACACACACACACACATACCCGAATTTCTTTTTCTGGATATATTTTCTAGACATTTTGGGAAATTCTGAACACGTTTTCATGAAAATCTCGAAAAGAAATATTCACCATAACAAAGCTTCTACTATGAGAAAGCAAAAAAATGTGAAAAATTAACTTTCAAATGTTGACGTACAGGTCTCCGATTTCACGGTCAGATTTTTTAAACAACTGGGTACCCAAATATGAACAAGCAAATTGATATCTGAAAATCACCGTTTTTTAATCGCCCTGATATAACGTGTCCCTCTCTTCTCATCGATCGTGCGGCTGTACGCTCGTGCGTATCGGCAATCGATATTTTATTAAATAGTAAACATCGTATGTAACCTATTGAGAGAAGCTCCACAATCACCCCACTCGGGCATAGCCTCCGGACCCTAACCTTGCGCCCTATTTTTTAAAACCTAATTTCGCGCATGTACACACATACGCGCACACTAATACAACAATATCACGTTACGTTAGATTTTATTCAAAATTGTCCCGGCAAGCGGTTATTTTATTTCCGTATATTTTTCAATCGGTTATTTTGTCGTACAGCGGATGTTTTTGCAGGAGCTACTGTGACATAAGTTAAACCTGATCAATCAGTCGGGGTACCGAGCAACACAGCTACAAATTGGTACTCAAGTAAAACTGTGAAAACATTTTATTTATTGCAATTTTTCTTAAAATATATATGAATCGATCAGATTTCTATTAAAACTTTGGAGTAAACCGTGTCAAAGGAACTGACCCCTCAAATCTAAAAAAAAATCGTAAACTAGATCCTTCCACATAGCTTCCTCATAATTCTTCATATTGCGCAAAGTTTCCTCCACAAGGAAGTCAAAATTGATCGACTTACTTCCTAATAGAGGGAATTTTATACAAGATACAAAAAACTGTGCGTACGGTTCTAATTTCACATTCTCACCACGTACGATGTCTATAAAAGAGAGAATATCGCAATAAAAAAAAACGACTACCAGTTTTCATACTACACTTCCTGTGTTCTATTTCGTAGGTGATAGTTTCTCAATACTTGCTGACACTAATTAAAAAAAAAAAAAAATAGAGTGTATAAAATTTGTCAGTTGTAATACAAAAATTGACCATAACAGTACAAAAAAGTCTGCTAGAGAATTAAAGTCGTGTAAACAAGGATACTGAGTGTTCATAGCACTTTTTAAACTAAAAATCGTATGAAATCGTTGGTATTGGAAATTATCGGGGTACCGTTAGTCTCCATTCTAAAACTGCTAATTTTGACTTCTCACCAATCATCTGAGATGAGTTTAATGAAGCTCTAACAATAAAATCTATTTGACCACAATTCTATGCCTCAGTCATTTGACTTGAAACTTCTTATCCGTTCTTCCTCGATCTCTGAATTTCGAAACGATCGATAAGGCGTGTATTTCTTTAAATTGAGAATCAAGAAAGCCTGGAGGCTCCGTTCTCCGTTCCGCAAACATCGCTGCCGCCGATGCTGGCTAACTCCGACACGCTTGATCGCCTCTCCGTCGCGCCAGCATAAATAGATGTCCCAGATCCAAAGGCGTTTATCGTCGCATTGACGCCTTTATAACGGACGCACGCATGCCATTTTTTTTTTATTTTTTATTATTACTGTTTCAATAATCTCTCGTTGGCACCGCTGACACTTCTCTTCTACTCGCTAGTTTCTACTCGATCCTCGGCTCTTATCTGCAAGACAGAAGAGTACATAAGTTCCTGGAGTAAAGTTACTTTTGGCAGCAGGTGAAACTCGCCCAGGGGCGCCTTTGAGTCGTAAACCAATCGACCTGTAACAGCGGAATTGTCCATCCTGAAGTTCCTGGCCATTTTTATGCGGTACATGCTATATATTTTCATTGTTAAAATTCGAGTTCCCCTTTTCTGAACTTCTTGTTGAGGCTGCGAACGGTCACGTACATAATTGAAGCAGAGAGAGAGAGAGCTCTTTGAGTGACCAAATGAATTACGTACGCCATATTCCATGACCGCTTACAGAGGGTTCAAACGGTAGACTATTATATGGAGTTTTTCGGTGTAAAACCTTTCTCTCTCTCAGCGGTAAGAGCTATTTGAGATGTGTCGCGCGGAAACACGCTGAGTAACGGATACACAGGAGGAGAAACCAAGGTGAGAAAGGGAACCGAGCAAAACCGAGAAACATTCAATAAATTCGTGCTCGCGCACTCGATTACCGGATTATCTGTCCCTCCGGCGGGCGAATCAGGATGGTCCCAAAAGCTCGACCTGCCGCTTGTCTCCAACCAAGTTCTCCTGGCCCAGGCATTACTCACGATTGCCGATCCCGCCCGCACTTTGTTACTGCCTTTTATTCCGATTCGGAATTCGGACCTACCTCTTGATGCGGTGAACGCGATTTTTCGTTTGCCAGACCACTTTTTCTTAACGGGGTGCAAGGACAATGTAAACTTTGGATTAGATTGTTTGGTTCTTTACTTGTTGAATAAGTCGTCTAATAATTGAACACACAACAAATGCAGAAGCAGATTCTCATATTCTTCTCTGGACAAAGAAATTTGACATTGTAACATGACTCGGTTGAAAGCATGTTTCATTACAGAAAAAATTATGATAATTACATAATTAACTTAATATTTTTTATATATTGACATTCTACGATTTTCTTCTTGAATTTCGTTGATGTTTCAGACATTTTGATGTCACATGCTAGGCAACAACATCGTGACGTCATAATCCACTTCGGGAGAACTCACGTTTTTTCCGACGTGTTTGAATAAACAATTTTCTGATTGAATCTTGACGCTACAGAATACTTTGAGAATATTAAATATTTTCTTACAGGAAAAATGTATTTTCTTCACTCTGTACGAAAATGGACGTTTTACGCACCTAACGTGCGTAAAATGTCTTAAAATCCTGGTTTTCATACCTTGTGACGTAAAATTTTGTAGACTCGTTGGAAAAACTTTTTTTAACTAGTGTGATAAACAACACTCGTCAGCAAAAGTATCGAGTAGGGTGGTCCTCAAAAAAATATTATCCCTGGCACCTTTGTTTATTTCACCGAGAAAAACGACTCAGAATTTTTTCATATTTTAAAAACTATATTTAGGAGATGCCCACAGCCTGTAAAGGCACGAAATTAAGTCATAATCTCATACATTTGACATTAGGGAGGTCCTCCGATAAAATCATTCCTGGCACCCCTTACGTTTGTTCAATTAACCAAAAAAAGCACCTCAGAATTTTTTCAGATTTACAAATTTATATTTAGGATTTACCCAAGTCCACGGAATTATAAGCGCAGGCGTCCAACGACCTTTCTAGCTATATGAAATTACCACTGAAAAAAATCGGTAATTTTTTTGTATGTGTACTTTTATGTTTAAAAAAGGATGTCATAGAGTCGAAATTGAAATTAAAAAAATTAAAGTGGTCCAATTTTCCAAGTCAATCAGAATAATTTAATTTTAAAAACTGGCACGCTCGATTGTTGGGAGCTACAAAACTTAAATGGATACCAATTTTCAGCAAGAAATATTTAAAAATCTGGGATTTATTCGACTTTAAAAATATCGATATCGCGAACAATCATATTATGAAAGCTGCTTTTTCGTCGCTTATTCATTGTTTAGTTAAGAATGTAGGATAAACTGTTACTGGATACTCACTAGACTTGTCCTTCAAAAAAGGGTGCAAATGAATTTGCATTTTGCTTCCTCATTGTTCAAGATTGCCCATAGAGCATTGCTCGACAAAGTACATTGGTTTGTCTTTGGCTTCCTCATAGAGGAAGCTTTGTAAATTATAAATATCAACAAAATTTCCTTTATGCCAAAGCAAAACGAGTAATTTTTTTTTTTGTAAAACCGTTTCAAAGATTAATCCGTTCATAGTCCGTGATCATTTACTGAAAATTGAATAACTTCTTCACTCCTCGAAATAATAAACCAGCTGTGCAACGCAAACACACTTTTTTTTGAAGATTTCAAAATGTATAAACTGGATTTTTCAACCAATACTCACCAAATTCTAAATCATACATTATTTTTTATGTTAGTCTACCACTGGAGAACATTTTAGCCCGAGAACTCAAAATTTGCGAAAGCTAGAGAGCAACAACACGTTTTTTCGGTAAATAAAAAAAAATCCTTGCCAAACCTTCATCTGTTGATCGATTCTCACCAAATTTGGTACCGAAAGTTGTTCAATGTTAGTCCACTTGTATGAGAAATTTCAAACTTTTTTTGAAAAATTCTAAATGTCATAAACATCGTATTTTTCAACCGATCCTCACCATATTCGAACTCATCCATCGTTTGATGTTTGTCTACGATTGGACATTTTTTTAGCCCCATAACTCAATATTTGCGGCAGCTAAAGCGCGAAGAAACTTTTGTCGAAAAATTGAACGTCTCGTAAAATTTGAACGGGAGTCCCAATTATTTTGTAAGTTCTCCTAAATATAGAGGCCCAACCACTCTACTTGTATGCCAAATTTCAGTCCGATCAGTCTAATCATCCTCGAGTTATAGGGGTTTGAATTTTGGAGACCTGACACACACACACAGATACATCCAGACATTTTTTCTGAATACGTTTTCATGAAAATCTCGAAAAAAAAAGTTCACCATAACAAAGCTTCCTCTATGAGGAAGCAAAAAAATTCTTTGGAAAATGAATAACCGACAAAAAACAATTTTCGTAATATGATTTTTCGTGATATCGATATTTCTAAAGTCGAATAACTTACAGGTTTTAAAATAATTTTTGCTGAACATCAGTATCCACTTAACTTTTGTCACTCTCAACACTCAAGCCCGCCGATTTTTTAATCACATTTTTTTGACCGATTCCGAAAATTGGGCTCTCTTAATTCTTTCGATTTCAATTTCGATTGTTTGGGACCATTTTATAAACATAAAAATACACCCAAAAAAAAATTACCGATTTTTTTCAGTCATACTTTATATAACTAAAAAACTCGTTGAACCCTCCCTCCCTTATATGACTGTGGGCAACTTCTAAATATATATTTTTTTTTTAATCTGAGAAAATTCTCAATTGCCCCGTACCTCAAAACAAAGATATTCAAGGGATGCGCCAACTAGGAAAAAAAAGGTTTTTTGGGGACCACCCTAGTATCCACTAATGGTGATATCTAAAAAAAAACGAAAAAAAAAACGAATTAAAAAACGTAACAGCACTAAAAGACACGTTGCAGCTTAAAACTTCATTAATCGCTTACCCAATTTACACCTTACCAACACGTCAAACATTCAATCGATCTTATACCTCTTGATTCCAAGACCCCCAAGATTGTTCAGAGCCCCGATAATTTAAGCCCATTGAAGCCAGCCGATAATTCTCTCATTCTCCTCTCGTCTCAACATCTCCCTCTCGCGTTCACCAGAAGATTCCTCCTTCTATTTGACTCTCCAAAAAGTTCTGCTTCGTAGAATCGACGTTGTCTCGAAGATTAATGGTGGAGTCTCTCAGTTAGGACCTTCCTGAAACCGACGTATCTCTCCTGTGTACCAGCGGAGGGAGGACAGAGACCGCCAGTCGTCTTGTCGTCTTATAGTCTCTCAAAGAGTCGTACTATTCTATTTGGCCCTCCGTTGCTGCTTCTGCTGTACTACTATTCACCCGTGCTTTACCTAATGTTCGTTTTCCTTCTCTCCTTTGTACCAAACCGACGCGGAATCTTCTCTATTTGTCCTTTCGACTGAGAGAGAACTAAGCGCGAATTTTCCACCACGGAAATCTCTTCTCTGTCGTGTCTCTTTCTCGTGGCGTTCTCCGACGAATTAATGACGGCTAGTGTACCGCACGATGCCTAGAAGGAGAACCTTAACGTTCCTTAAGAATTCTTGGAATCCCGTTGTCGTTGTCCTCAACGCTCGAAAGACCACGGCCATCAGTGTTGAGCATCAGTAAGGAAAATATTTTCGTGTTTGCGGTGTGTGATGTTGCTTGGCGCCGTCCGATTATTCGCGGATACTCCTCGCAATTTCGTCCTCTGCACAGGTAAAAAAGAATGTCGGTTAGTAGTCAAAAGAAACCCGAGGGGGCGAAATGACAAAGAGTGTGACGATTAGTTACACCTACTCGCACGAGCTAACGCGCCGTGTTCCCCGAAGGAATTCTCTGTGACGAGACACACCAGAGAGGGAGAGAGAAAGAGAGGTCTCCAATGTGTCAAATAAAAAAATCTATTGGGATGACTTGAACGGGCGCCGCCGTCTTGTGTCTCCTCTATATGGTGTTCTTGGGATCCGCGAACCCGGAGGGAGGATAATCCCCCGTGACGGAACGCGAGAACGACGTTGGGACGTGTTCTCCATGGCCTGGATGCGTCTATTGTACCACCGGAAATACAAAAAAAATATATATTTACAAATGTATAGTTTTATATAGGCAAGTTTTATTTTGTGAAATAAGAAATTGGAGCGACTCCCTAGGCGTGAGATAAGCTATTTCGAGATTTTTACTTTAGAGCATTTATAATATATGTGTAAACAAGAACTGGTGAGGATCAATTAACGTCGTCTGAAATTCAAAGTTCGAACTGAGGATCGATCTTAAGTTTCAACTTAAGGTAGCTGTTGTATTAGGACAAAGTATGTTGTTCAGCTCGATAAAACACGTTTTTTACTAGAATCTAAAAATGATTAATCATTCAGTTACAGAGATGTAAGCTCCTAAATTTGCTATGTTACAGATAGAGTAATGTACAAAAAGCATTAAAAATCGCGATTCATGAGATGTTTCTACCATGCTAATTAAAGATTCGGAGAAAAAAAATAGATGGTCTTGTAAACTGAAGTATGCTGAACATTTTAGTGCAAGTGAAAAGTGGTCTGCCCATATAATTAAAATAATATTAATTCCACAAGCGAGTGAAATTTGGTGAAGAAATGGATTCTCTTCAAGCGAGCGACAATAGCGAGCCAATCAAGTCAACCTAATTTTACATTATGTTGACTGCTAAAAGTTTGTCATTAATTAGGAAGACACTGTTGTCAAAATATACATACATTGACATTGAAAGGACAAATAATTATACAAACAGATTGGCGAACAGAAAATAATTGTCATTTGTTGATAATATTGGCATTAAGAAACGGCCTGTTCAGACAGTTTTGAATGAGCTCTTTGCAGCGAGGACAACAACACCAACGTGTTTCAATCGAGATTAAGATATTTATTAAATATATTTTCCACGCGTAATGACTTATTATTGCAGGAAACAATTTCTTATGCTTGCAATCGACATTTATTGACGGTAAAACGCTGATTTTTCATTCTCTCTTTTTCATATCAAAGGTATTTTTTTGATTATACGAAGTTGGGACCTGCGATCAGGACACTTAATTATCAATTGATTTCGCATAAATCGAATCAATAAATTGGTATCCATATATGTTTCTGTAAGTTTGACCGCGTGCCGAATCCAACGGTACCAAATTTTTTTTCAAGACAGTGATTTGACGCAACTGGACTGCTACCTCAAATAAAAAAAGTTCGATCATAAGGTAAGCACTAAAAACGTTGCCCGCGCTGCTCATTTACGTAAAAAACATTTCGGAAGTGCACGGGCAATGTTCTCAGATTTCTATGTACGTAATTATCATCCAGCAAACCATGCAATCTCGAACAAAAAAAACGACTGCAAAACGACCATAAAATGATTTTTGTATACAACATCCCATGAAGAAAGGTCAAACCAACAGACCGTTCAAGAAAAATAATGACATCTCTGCTCGAATGTCCCTTTTTTTTAGATTTTTAAAATGAGCAGAAATTCAGCCGAACTTGAATAAAAAAAAATAAAAATAAACTACTGGTTCACTTAAAAAGTTAAGCACTGTATTTCAAGTGGTCCAGTCATTAAGGAACTCAGATATCGTCGTCTTACTCAACGCCTCCCCGTTACATCCTGATTCTCCACCTCTTATTCGAGCGGCTTTGCATTGCATAGCAGCTTCAATAGCGTAGATGAAGCCACAGCTCCGGCAAAAATCTATTAGATTTGTCATCCTTGATTATGAATAGTCGTTGGAGCATTCGAGATCCTTTCAAAGACCAACACACACACACTCGCAGTTCTCTTCTCCCTGCATTATATTCGTGATATTTCTTCCCCTTGTATTCTTCTCTCCACTCTTCTCGGTCTCCCCTAGTTCCACCTTTTCGACAGAGCTCACTTCTTCTTCTCTGTCTCTTTTTGCAGTGTGGCGCTGTCTCGGGTTGGTGAAGAACGCCGGCGAAATACCTGGGTCTCGCAGACAGTGGAGCTGCGAAAATGAGAGATGGCCACCGCGGCGGTTCACGCGCGCGGCGTGCCCACGGAGAGCGAGAATTCGCTCGTAAAGGCGTGTCATAAAAGTCTCGTATAATCGTCGGATTCATTTTTTACTCTGGAAATGCTGGGGCTTCGCCTCTCTTCGCGCGCCAACCTCGCTCCTCCGACAATGAGAGAGGACGGCTGGAGTAAAGAACGAGTCGAGCATATAGAGTAGTAGGTTTCTATATAGTACATTGAATGCTTTGAGAGGTGGGGCTCACTGCAATAATAAGCAGAAGAAAGAGAGTGAGAAAGAGAGAGAGAGAGAGAGAGAGGGAGAGAAAGAGAAGAGACCAAGAGACAGATAAATAGATAGGACAGAGAGAAGAAAAAAAAAAAAAAAAAAAAGAACGTCATCCTCGTGCAATCTCCCTCGCTGCAACGGCAGCAGGTACTTTGATAAGATTTACTTTATTTTTAGAGCGATTGAGAATCCAGTGCAACAGACAGTCTTTCAGTATCCGCCAGACGGACAGTCGCTTCTGAAATTCGTAAAACCCGGTCGGTTTAAAAAAAGAAGAAGAAGAAAAAAA
Organism: Perithous albicinctus; assembly: GCA_964016905.1. Lineage (NCBI taxonomy): Eukaryota > Metazoa > Arthropoda > Insecta > Hymenoptera > Ichneumonidae > Perithous > Perithous albicinctus. Next base: position 9,527,847 of record OZ024696.1, on the reverse strand, counting down.
AAAAGAATTCTAAACAGACGAGGAAAAACATCGACTTTTTTTTTCGTCTGCCATTGGCTCTCAAGTAGAGATGTGACTGGTCTCTCTGGTGAACATATTTTTCACAAAATCGCAAATATCGTTCTCAACTTTTTTTATTCGAAATTTCTTCCACAATTTTTCACAATTTTTCATCATACAAAATAATAATAATATGATCATTTGATAATGACGATAGTAGTTTTCATATTTCAGCATTCTACGATTTATAGAAAATATTAAATTACTCATTCCGTGAATTGTGGAAAAGTGAGGAGTAAAATGTGGATCTCACAAAAATCTTCAAAAAAAAAAGAGCGAAATTGGGAATCTCTAAGTAAATTGAGGAATAAAAAACAGTGAAAAAGATGTAAAGAATACTGAAAATAAAATTTATCAGAGAATTTTTACCGTACTTTTGAACCCTAAAAGATCGGCTACTAAAGTGACCATATCGTGTAAAAAAGATGTCTAAATTTTATTTTATTTTGATGATGGCGAAATAAGGAAAAGAGTATCGTGATCGGTATTTTTCAATCTAGACGGACGTGACCAATTTACGGTAAAATTACAAAGAGTCATTTGTCTTTGTGGCGGTAAATTATGGGAGCAAAAATGTAACCGATATTTTTGGATATTACCAGTATGATGAAAAATTTAGAACAGCAACAAAAATTGGAATTACTATTAAAACATTATTTTCGAGTAAACCTGCAATGCTAAAGCTTTATCGGGTACTTTAGATTATTTTTAGAGATAGCTGATGTCGTTTATCTTATATAATAAAAAAAAAAAATGATTGACGCAAATGCATTTCAATTTTTAAATCGATGGTGTTTTAGAGAATGAATACAGGTTTAACAGTAGGCCCAATTAATGAACATACGTTGTACCTTGTTAATTTAATTACTTGCTTAATTTAACAGAATATACATGTATACTTATGAATTCTTTGTGTGTAATTGAATGTATATACAAATATGAATGAGCAAATCGATATCTGAAAATCACTGTTTTTTTAAAAGCCCTAATGTGCACACTTGGAAAGTATGTACAATAATAACGTATGACAAGCATTAAGGGCGAGTAAAATTAGTCCCAGAAAATTAATATCTATAAAACGACACACTACAATTGTTGGACTGAAAAAATATCGGCCATTTAGACGTTTCAAAAATCTCTACCATTGGTTCTTAAAAGGTCTTACTTGGGTTATTAAGGTTTTTATTCGGGTTCTTCTAGTATCTTTTAGACTTTATCCAGCGACCGATTTTTTACGATCGATTTATCAAGCAGTCGATTTTTCCTTAATTCGCATGCGATTAGAATGCCATTGAAAATTTGCGTACCGTGTACTCGAGAAAAATCCAATTAGCATGATTTTAAAGTCTTGTGACAGAGCCTGAAATTCATAATGTCGAAATTTCATTGTTGAGTATTATAAATGCTTTCTAGATATGCTCAAAAAGTTCGTAATGCATTATAATTATTCCGGACGTGGGACAACACTTTGGGTTATCGGATAATAAGGAATATTTCAGAATTCGTTCAAGTCAAACACGAAACAATTAGTTATTCTTTAATGCGCAGAAATTAATGCAAATACTATTTTTAATTCGTAGTTAAAATGTTATTTTTCAAGAAAACGGTTTTATGAGAAACCTACGTTAAATCACGCATTGAATTGAAAAATGGTCATACTGTCATACACTTACAAAGGGAAATGCAAAACAAACGTTCAAGCAACCCCTTCATTCATTGGGATGCTAATTTTATACCACGGTGCCATTAAATAAACGGGCGTTCATTCATTAGTTCTACTATCGAGCAATAAACCAATGTCTGTACACCGAAAAATAGCACTTTTTATGTAGTTCTTAATTGTTGTTACAAATCAGAATAAAGTTCGATAGATATGAAATATCATTGAAGGACTAGAACGAAGAATTTTTTTGTGAGTGTTAGAACTGTACTGGTTAAACGATCCTTCTGTAATCCAGATTTGGGCTTTTTCAACTTTGCGTGTACTTCGGAAGAAACTGCTCAATTGATTTCACTCTACGATGTTACAAAACTTTAAGAGGTACAAAAATATTATTTTCACAAATATTAATAATTTTCAATTATCAAAAATTAAAAAATTAGTCAATAACTTTGATCTGGGGTCCATTAATAAAACATCTGTGTGCGAAATCCTTCCAGTAATTTCTGAATCACGTCCAGATTTGAACCTGAATAAGCTCAAATTGAAAATTTTAAATGATACATTTTTGGTCTGTCGGGCGATTGGAATAAAAAATATAACTCTCGGAAAAACCATTTTTTTGCTGGCCTACTCGGTCTCCTTAATATAATGCAGTAAGCTAATTTCTAACTTCTATCGTCTAATTTCGATTTTCATAAGCATTCAAGAACAAATTTCACAATAGTGAAATTAATTAATTAAAAAATAATTATTTCGAAATTCACCAATCGCAGCGCAAGTTCAATGTGCTAGCGAAAATTAATTTTCATATTACCTCTTCCAAAATGTTTCCAAACCCTCACTGAATATAATGTGAAACCAGCATACTAAAATCTTAATGTTCTAATTAAGTTAAATTTTTTTTCACACTGTAGTGCAAATTTTATATATATTATTATAAATGCTGTACACGAATATTAGAATTTTTTAAAATCGTTTTAATATACCGGTATTTCTTATATTCTTACATACTCATCTACGAAATTTTATATATCGTATACGAATAAAACTTCATATACATTTTATGAATTGTAATACAGAGTTCTTAAAATATCGTGAAAATAAGAAAATAACGTCTGAAAAGAGTCCCAAAGAAGCATCGGAGTGCGGAGTATATGATTTAATTGGAACGGAAAGAAGGCGACTTGAAGAAAAGCTCTTGGCTGTCGAGAGTCCGCCGCGCCAAGTGCGGGAAGGCGGGAGTAACATATCGAAGTGGAGAGGTGCTGCTGGTGCTGCTGCTGCTGCTGCTGCTGTTGCTGCTTGGGCGTCTAGATTTGCGACAGCGAGTGGGCTTTGCAAAAGGAAACACGCCACGCTAGGGAGAAGAAGAGGAAACAGAAGAGGACGAAGAAGTGGATGAAACGGAAGAGTAGGAGGAAGAGGCTGGGAGTAAGCGCGAGGCGAGAGGAGAGCACACGCGCGTGTTTCACACTCCCCGACGGCGCACGCGAATGCTCGTGAGAAAGAGAGAGGGAAGAGAGAAACGAGGAGAAAGAGGAAGAAGAAGAGGCAGAGGAAGAAGTAGTACCGCGATGCGGGACCAGTCCCAGAGCAGAGTGGCACCGCAACTCGGTGGACCCCTATCCCACCCATAAAAGCCACCGTGTCAACCAGCCGGCGGACAGATCGTCATCGTTCTACGAGCAACGACACCCAGGACACCCTCTTGATACTCCACAACCGGGCACTTTTATCTTCGGACACCGCGGTTTTGTCATTGCGGTCATTTTCTGAAAAAATAAAAGAAGTAAAGAATTTTTCAAAATATCATACTATTCGAAGAAGAAAAGAAAGAGAAATTTTGTCACCGTTTCGCGAGCAACGAAACCCAGGACACTCTCACGATACTCCACAAACGGACGTCGCGATTTCCTCCTTAAAGGCGTAAATAATTTTAAGAAGTTATATCTGTTATTTAAGGAAGAACAAGAAAAGAAAAAGTTTGCCATCATTTCGCGAGCAACGGGACCCAGGACACCCTCTCGATACTCCACAATTGGACATCGTGACTTCTTCCCGAAAAAAAAAGTAAATATAGAAATATATTTAAAATTCTTTTATATATTTCTCTTATTTGAAGAGAAAAAAAGGAAAAGCTTTTCATCGCGTCTCGAGCAAGGAGACCCAGCGATCCGTCTTTACTCCACAACCGGGCTCTCTTATCTTCGCGCACTGCGGTTTTGTCATTGCTATTTCTTCCTGAGAGAAGTAAACAATTTAAAAGTTTATATTCCTGCTATTCGAAGAAGAAAAAAAGGAAAAGCTTGTCATCGTTCTACGAGCAACGACAATCAGGAATCTTCTCGGTACTCCACAAACGGGCTCTTCTCCCTGAAAAAAATTAAACAATTGTTTAAATATATTCCTGCTATTTGACTCGAAGAAGAAAGCTACAGTTTGTCATCGTTCCAACGACACCTGGAAACCCTATCGGTACTCCACAAACGGGATTTTCTTCCTGAAGAAAGTAAACAACTTTTCGAACATCTTCCTACGATTTGATTGAAAGAAGAATAAAGGAAAAAGGTCATCATTGTTCCACGAGCAACGACACTCAGGATCATTTCATACTCCACATCTCGAGACTCTTATCTTCGGACAGGAGCTTCACTATGGTTTTGTTATCTATTTCATCTTGAAGTAAACAATTTAAATATCTTCCTGTTATTTGATTTGAAGAAGAAAAATTGGATATCCAGCAACCCTGTCGGTACTCCACAACCGGGTTTTCTTAATTCCAGACAACTTCATATCATCGATTTTTCCTGAAAAAAAAAAAAATAAGCAATTAAAGTATATTTCCGCTATTTGAATTCGAAGAAGAAAAAAAGAAAAAAAACTTTGCCACAGTTTCACAAATATCGAGGATTCTTCGATACTCCACAACCGAACATTTTTATCTTCGAACGGAGCTTCACTGCGATTTCGTCATCAATATTTTCCTGATAAAATAAACAATTTAATCACTCTACTACTTGAATGAAGAAGAAAAAGTTTATCATCTTTCCACGAGCAACGACAACCAGAGTTCTTCGACACACCACAATCGTTTCGATTTGCTTTCCGAAAAAGTAAACAACTACAATATATCCCTGCTACTTGATACGAAGAAGAAACAGTAAAAGTGGAAAGACCGAGGCACTCTCGACAGACGTTTTTCTTTTTATAAAAAAAAAAAAAAAAATCTTTCTTATTTCTAAGAAGGAAAGAACGGAAAATCTTTTAAGATATTTTCGCACGCTGCAGCCAAAGTATCAAAAAAGCGAAAAAGGGAAGAGCAGTGAGAATTGCAGGGCGCGCACGCGTCGTCTGTCCAAGATCTCTTCAGCTATTCGGTGGCGCGTGTACCGGCGGTGCCGATGATCGGATACACCGGATAGCAGAAGTGAGGCGGTGCACAGAGCTCAGCGCAGCCTCCCACCCAGTCGTCGTCGTCGTCGTCGTCGTCGTCGTCGGCTAGCAGTGAGCTAGCGAGCGAAGCGAGTAACCGAGGAGGCCAAGTCAGTCAGTCAGTCAGTCATCCACTACCGAGCTTCGCACCTCTACCGTGTCACGGTAACAAATTCTAAAAACAATAAATCAACCAAACTATAAAAGCGATATACAGAGCACATTAAACTTTATTTCTGCGGGAAATAGTGGAGAAAAATATTGAAAAATTTCGTGCACTCATTAGAGAAGTTGCAATAGTGATAGGTTGAAACGTAAGTGAGAAGAGAGACATTTCTTTTTCTCTCATGATAGGTACTCTGCTATCTTAAAATATTGTAAAGTGATACCCAAAAAACAATTGCAATTGTTATAAAAAATATTTTTAAAACACTAACGAATTCGCGAAAATTGGAGAGAGAGAAAAGAAAAATTAATCGTTGGAATAAATTCTCTAAGATTGTATTTGTAAGTACACAAAGTGGTTTACATAAACGATAATTGTAATGAGAAATTACTAAAACCAAGAAGCAGAATAGTTTATTCGTCTGAAATAAATCCACTAAACTTACAGTATCTTCAAGTGCACAGAATATACATAAACAATTGTAATTATAATAAGAAATATTAAAACTGAAAAGTAGGGGAAGGAAGAAAAATATACGTCTATTCATCCGCAATAACTCTCCAAAACTTACAGTAACTTCAAGCACACAAAATAACAATTAAAAAATGTGAAAACTAAGAAATCGGTGAAAATAGAAAATAAATGACTGTAACAAATCTCGTTAACTCATAATATCTTCATATACAAACAGAATACACATAAATAATTGTAATTACATCTTTAAAAAATATGAAAAATAATTAGTGAGAGAGAGAAGAAACAGTTTATTAAACCCGCAATAAATTTCCCAAACATACTTCGAGTACACGAATAACAACAAAAATATAATAACTAAAAAGTGAGAGGGGAGAAAAAAGAAACGTTTATCTTGAATAAAATCATTAAGCTTACATTATCATCAAGTGTTTAACATTGACAATCGTAATTATAATTAACAAAAAAAAAAAACAAAAAAAAAAAGTACTAAGTGCGAGAGGAACGAAAAATTGCTGATGTCGCGATCGATTGAAAACGGCACACGAGGTGCCGGTGGGATTCGTTATCGAAGAGGATGAACACGCGGACGTCGCGCGGACGACTCCCGGCACCAAGTCGTATAATACCCGTGGCCGTTTAATTGTTATCGTGCGTACGAGCGAACGAAGCGACGGGAACGACAAGAGGAGAGTTACGTACGAAGGAGAGGACGTTTATACGCCACTCTCGGTTACAAGCGCAGTCGACTGAGAGGCGCGGTGCCGCTTCGAGCCAACAAGCCAACAGAGAGCTCTCCGTCGTCGTCGTCGTGAGCTAAGCCCGCGTGTCCCCACCGAGTGTGCGTGTGTGTCGTGCGCGCTTTGCTCGCGAGCCCGCGAGTCGCGAGTTTTGTGCAGTGAACGGTTAATAGACCAGTGGCTGAGCGGAAAGCGGATATATAAGCTTACTAAAACGCGAAAGAGAGAGAAAGAGAGAAAGAGAGAGAGAGAGAGAGAGAGGGGAAAAAATACGGAGATAGAGAGAGACAGGAAGAAGATTTAAAGAGCCGCTGAAGAGAGCGGAAAAGGAAAACACACGAGTTTAGTGCCAGAGCGACGGATACTTCTTATATATTATTATTATTATTATTATTATTATTATTATTCTTATTATTATAATATATATATATATGTATATATATAAATATATATATATATAACTGTTTTACATTTAGCTATTTATTTATGTATTTATATTTAAAGTTTTTTTGAGTGAGTGTCTTTTTTTTGTTTGTTTTTGTTTGGGTGCTGAAGAATTTTGAAGAAGATTTAAGAGGAAAATAGAAGTTCAAGATGCATTTTCAAACTGGTACTGTGTTGTTGCCGCTGCTGGTGGCGATTGTTGCGTGTCCTTTGAGCTCGAGAGCTCGTAGGGTTGCGCCACTTATCGAGGACGACTGGGCTAGAAGACCTCATCGCGCTGCCGGTGAGTTTAGCGTTCTTACTTGATTTTCTCGCAGTTTAAGATTATGAGGAGATTTAATGGGAAGGGAGGCAGATTCAATTCAGGCAGGATGTTCAGAGACTAATATATGCAGTTTTTTTTGGATGATAGAATTTTTTTTTGTTGAAAATATGGACTATTGGGATATACAACTAAGATTTTCTTGCCAGGTGGCAAAAGATTGCGGGTTATGCGGGTCACGTACAAGTTTCTTTTTGTACAGACTGCACAATTTTGACAGAGATTCAGTAGGATAAATTGTTACCGAATAATTCGCAGTTGTGCTTGTGTCTTAATCGGCGTGAGTACAGCGATTTGGGATGCATGTAAAATTGATGCGAGGCCCTAGGATTGTATGGTTTTTTTTTTAATGGATTTTCTTAAATAAATTATAGAGTGATCAATTTTAACAACAAAAAAATACTACGACCATGCCATAGTGGGTTATGGTAGGTTTGTCAAACTTATTTGGGAATACTTGGCTTGCAGAGTATTAAAAAAAAAATAAATGGTATCGTTGACCCGCATTACCCCCATGTTTTTGTCACTTCGCAAAAAAATTCTTCGTTTGATAGGTCGATAGTACATACTTTTTAGGGTCGAGTTTTTGGACGTAAGATTGAACTTAAGTTCATTCTAAGTTCGATCTTAAGATTATTCTAAGTTCGAAGTTAGATCTCAAGATTATGTTAAGACTGAAATTCGAACTTGCGTTCAAAAATTAGAATCTTAATCTTTTTAGTCTTTGAGACATGAGTTCAGCGATTTGAGATTGATATAAAATTGATGCAAGGCCCTAGGATTGTATGATGGTTTTTTTTTTAAATGAATTTTCTTAAATAAATTATAAATTTACCAATTTTACAACAACAAAAAATACTGCGACCATACCATAGTGGGTTATCTTAGGCTTAAGTGAAACTTATTTGGGAATACTTGGCCTCTTTCAAGTGTGCAGAGTATTAAAAAAAAAAAAAATGGTATCGTTGACCCGCATTACCCCCATGCTTTCCCACTTCGCAAAAAAATTCTTCGTTTGATAGGTCGATAGTACATACTTTGTAGGGTCGAGTTTTTGGACGTAAGATCGAATTAAGTTCGATCTTAAGATCATTCTAAGTTCGAAGTTAGATCTCAAGATCATCTTAAGACTGAAATTCGAACTTGCGTCAAAAAATTCAAATCTTAATCTTTTTAGTCTTTGAATTTCCGTAGATCTGATTGGACGCCCTCTCGTTAAGCTGGGCATTGGAAATTGGGTGTAATTAGGGATTTTTTACAGATACTTTTTTATAGATCTAAGGTTTAGATTTGTAAAAGCCACTTTATAGAAAATTCGTTGTTTTTGGGTTTACAAAAGTATGAACTGGAGTTTTTAAGCCTCCGAGCTATAAAAGTTTCTAATCAAAAGAGACGCGGTAGCGTCTCGGTGCCAATTATTTCTACTTCCATTAAATTAGATATAACTGAGAAAAAAATGTATGAAATTTAATATACTGTTTATTATATCATTCATATATCGAGTACATTAAATTTACTATACAAGTATGACGTAAAAGTAGTGTACATTCTAAATGTCCGTTTTTAAAAAATAGAAGTCACGAAATCTCCACTTGCGATACAATAAGTGAAGCCGTTAACTCGTATATTAAATATACGAACACAGTATATTTCTCAAATATTTTTCAACAGAGATCACACGAACAAATGGAAATTATAATATAGGTAAGAGTTACTAAGGGCCGAATTTTCAGTCATAAGATTGAACTTAAGATGTTGGCCTTCAATAATTCATCGCAACCACTTGATTTCGTACAATTTATTCCAAACAACATAAAACATCTGTAATTTCAAAGAATTATTTGATTCGAAAACTGATTACTTATGTACGAGAATTACATTTTAGATTGCATGCTATTTAAAATAAATGCAATCGTTTGAAATTTTCAAGGGATTATTGGAATAATTGTAGCAAATAAAGTGGTTGCGATGTTCTACTTATGTGCAAAAAATGAGTGCTTATCGGTCGAGGCGTTCTCGAGCAGTAGCTACTTGAATTATTTAAGGCCAACATCTTAGGTTTGATTTTAGGTTTAATCTTAAGTTTGACCTTAAGTTTGATCTTAAGTTCGATATTAAGTACAATGTGAAGTTCGATCTCATGAGTGAAAATTCGACCCTAAGTTTTATTATGAAAATTGATGAGAGTGGTGCGATTTAGGACACCAATAGCAGAATTATTATTTTCGAATTTGCGTATCAAAATTACTGGATTGACATAAAAATTATGTACGTCTAAAAATTATGTACTTTATTACTAGACAAATCTTAGGTTTTTTTTACTGGAATAATCAATCATTTTTACCAATATGAACCACAGTTATTATACCTTCAATCTGGTGTGTAGACATAAAAATTACGATTTTACCAGAAAATTTTTGACAAATACTTTCCTCAAATATATGATGTTGAAGTTTGCATCGTTGGCATGCAACGAAATAAAAATATATAAAACTCCCAAGACCTCATACCCTGTTAAGGGTGCTGTAATGCAGGTGCAATATTCTTTCTTCATGTTCTTAGTCGTTATGATAACTTTTTTATAACTTGTGTAACTATTTGGGTTCATTAAAATTAATTTTTTTTCTTGATTTCGTTGCATTCCAACGATGCAAACTTTGACATCATCCCCAAATAACATCATTATTTTACAAACGTTCCAAATTATTCTGTTGTCAACCTGAAAAATTTCTAATTGATTTCTTCCTTGCATTCAAGTATCTTAATTTTTATTGCCACTAATTCTAGGATCTATGCAAAGAACGTTAGGAAAAATATTCATACTCGGGTCATTACAATTTTTCTCGTTATTTCCAAAATGTTGCTCAGTATCGCAAATAAATTAATAGTAGTTAATAAAGTAAATTAAATAAATTAATAGAAAGTTGAAAGTCATAAATTTCGTTTATGAGAAAGCAAAACGAGTAATTTTTTTTTGTAAAACCATTCCAGAGACTAATCCGCTCATAGTCCGTGATCATTTACTGATCATTGAACAACTTCTTCACTCCTCGAAATAATAAACCAGTTGTGCAACGCAAACACACTTTTTTTTCAAGATTTTAAAATATCGTATAAACTGGATTTTTCAACCAATCCTCACCAAATTCTAAATCATACATTTTTTTATGTTAGTCTACCACTGGAGAACATTTTAGCCCGAGAACTCAAAATTTGCGAAAGCTAGAGAGCAAACATACGTTTTTTCGGTAAATAAAAAAAAAATCCTTGTCAAATCTTCATCCGTTGACCGATTCTCACCAAATTTGGTACCGAAAGTTGTTCGATGTTGGTCCACTTGTATGAGAATTTTCAACCCGACACCTTTAAATTCGTGGCAGCTATAACGCAAAAACACTTTTTTTGACAAATTCAAAATGTCATAAAAATCGTATTTTTCAATCGATCCTCACCATATTCGAACTCATCCATCGTTTGATGTTTGTCAACGATTGGACATTTTTTAAGCCCCATAACTCAATATTCGCGGAAGCTAAAGCGCGAAGAAACTATTTTCGAAAAATTCAAAGTCTCGTAAAATTTGAACGGGAGTCTCAATTATTTTGTAAATTCTCCTAAATATCGAGGCCAAACCACACTACTTGTATGCCCAATTTCAGCCCTTATTGGTCTAATCATCCTCGAGTTATAGGGGTTTGAATTTTGGAGGTCTGACACACACGTACACACATACATCCGGACATTTTTTCTGAATATGTTTTCTAGACGTTTTTGAGACATTCTGAACACGTTTTCATGAAAACCTCGAAAAAAAAAAAAATGTTCACCATAACAAAGCTTCCTCTATGAGGTATCAAAAATGATGTAATTATTTACAGACCGAGATGGATAGATAAATTTTCGTTCAAATTTTCATTTTCACATTTATTCAATATGCAGCCTATAATAAGCCTGCAAAGTATTAGAACCTTGCTAATAGCTTCCTCATTATTTTGTATCTTTGACAAAGCCATCTTCGTCAGCATAAGTGTTGATCAATTTTGACATCCTCATAGAGGAAGCATTATCAAAGATACAAAATAATGAGGAAGCAATTAGCAAGGTTCTAATACTTTCCAGGCTTGTTTATATACTGCATACATCAACTGCACATGAATCGATTCTCGCCAAGTTTAGCACCGATCATGGTTTAATGTTAGACCATTTGTGTATAAAATTTCGACCTGATATCTCGTACTTCACTAAATTTATAGCGTAGAAAGACTTTTTTCTTTAGCCTCTAAAAAATTACGACAGTTATCGTGCTACCAAGAAAATCTACCCTGGCACGTAGACACAAAGAGAGACATTTTTTCTAAATCACTTTTCTCGACATTTTCGACCATTCTAAGTGTCGAACATGAAAATCTTTTGGAAACAAAAAAAAATCACAAAAACTCAGCTTCCTGTATGAGGAAGCAAAAGTAATACACATCTGACGTATTTCCTTAAACGATCAAGAGAATTGAGGTATTGGATCATCGTTGAAATTAGGTCGTTGTCCATTTCCTTCTCGGACGGCGACCTTCCCGACGAAGACGCGCGAAGGTTGAGAATCTCACACTATACATCGACCGGTCAATTTTCCTCGGTTGAGCGCGAAGACCAGTGCCAAAACTTGCGTTTTCGACGATGACGCAGTCCACAACCTGCGAGGGTTAGGAAAAGAGCGTTATAGGACTATATGAGCTAACATGTTAACTCACATGAACCAATTTCTATGAGATAAAAGTTATTTTTGTGTAGGCATCGAAATGCTGAGATTTCCGATTGTTTATTTATCAATAACCTAATAAATTGAAAAATTAACAATTTAATATATTTTCTTATTCGGTACATTGAGTATTCTTCACCAACTGGACTATATCTTTCGAATATTTTTTTTTAAGCCCTCCAAATATGTTTTGTCTTCTCTGCCAATTTTTTTATAGCTTTTGTACGCGGCATTCTTCGTTATACAAAATTAAGGGCAATATAAAAAGTGTCGGAATCAGTGAAAAAAATATAATTAAAAAAATGGCGCAATTGATAAAGAATGCCTCACATATAATTAGACATTAAAAAAAGATTAAAGCCCAATGGACATTCGTCAAGGGACGATTGTTAATATCGTCTTCCATTTTTTTCATTACTGTCAGAAAATTGTCAAAGGTGTGACTTTAATTACTCATTTGATTACTCAACAAAATTTTGATAATTTCAAAACTCCATGAAATTCGTACTTCTTTTTCGATCTTGTCTAGTTTCAAGACCAAAAGACATTGAACGTATTTTCAGTTATGAAGAACTACTTAGCTGAAGTCGACGAACTTTTACGAAAGTTCAAACGGACACGCTCCTTTTTTTGATAGTTTGAAAATTCTGTTAAATCTGTATCTGTGGACACAGTTTGTAAAAAAAGATCACAGTGATTAAAGAGGAGTTGGCACTTCTAATTCATGTAAAATTTGAGTACCATTCATAAGTTATGAACGACTGAGCTGTCGATGCTGGAAACATAATACACACATACACTCCTACATTTTTTCTAAACCACATTCCCGGACGTTTTGGGTGATTTTGAGTATGCTGACATGAAAACACAGCTTCCTCTGTGAGAAAGCAATGAATCCAATGCAATTGATATAGATTCGTGGTTCAATTAACGAAGAATTGTGAGAATTTGGAAAATACTTAAGAGAGAATGGCAGCCCTGCCGGCTTCGCGTGCATCTCACCGGGGAGTTGCGTAACGGATGAGCACGTGAAAAAGTTTCACGTGGAATGGCGAGTCTCTCGAGCGGGAGAACAGAAGGAGGCACAAGTCGAGGGCGAGGTATGGAGTATTGGCCAACTACTTCGAACGACATCCGAAGTGCATTGGGCAGAGTGAGAGAGAGAGAGAGGGAGAGAGAAAGAGTGAGAGGGAGAGCTATAGGAGCGCACGCACCGATCGGACGATCGAATTCCTTTCGATGGGCAGCTTTGCGCCGAGGCTCGAAGCACCCACAAAGCGGAGAACCGAAGAACACAAGTCTTCCTTCTATACCGTGGGGGGCTCGCTCGTTGCGTGCAGCACCTCTGCCAATCTATAGACACTTGCAAACTAGCTACTTGAGGTGCGAGACTCGAAGTTGCCGTTGCTCGCTGCAGCTGAGGAAGGAACGTGAGAGAGCGGGGAAAACGGGGAACTCTCGACGAAGACGACGACGACGACGACGACGACGACGACGACGACGACGACGACGACGGCGATGCTGACGACGACGTCGTCGTCTCTATACCCTATACACCTCGACGTGACCCAGATGCCACGAACGCACTTACGATAGCGCTGTCCACGCTCGTCTACACACACACACACACACACACACACACACATACACATATGGGACATTCCGCACCGATTCGACCTGGGTTTGACTCTCGACCTCACGGAATTGATCCGCGATTTTTTTTTTACGTTATTGTTCCAACTCTAAGAGGCATTCAGCATTTTTATCAGATTCAAAAAATATGATATATACATTAGGGTGGCCCTTAATATTGGTAAAAATTATTTTTTTCTCTCACCCCTTTAATTGACTCGAAACACTAAAAAATGATTTTTAAAAGTGAAATCCGCTCTTAGTTTCAATATTAACCCGTGCCCCAAAGGCCCTTTCAAGGTGTCAAGGGGCACAACCAGTTTAACCGCCTAAAAAAAAGGTGACTTTTGGGAATTTTTTAAAAGAAAACTATTGGATCGAATTGTTTGAAATTTAGAGGGTATATTGGTGCATGTGTAATGAATACATGTTTGAATTTTTGAACGAAAATATTTGATTTTGGACGAGTTATTCGCCGTCATACATTTTATATTTTGTTGCATAATCCGCGAGATTTAATTAATATAAATTACAGTTTTTTGCATTTTTATTTTTAGCAGTTGTGGTAGAATTGTATGAAAAATCTGCATTTTACACAAGCTCCCCCATTGACTGCATGCTAAATATCCGATTTTCAATAATTAATTACACAAAAGCTACACGTCAGATCTTTCCGAAAAAATTATTTTTTTTCGTATTTATTAGCAATTAAATTGCATATTAAAAATTCAGCTTTTTATGTTTACATTGCTCTAATGTTCGTATCGCCTCAAGAAATTCAGATAAATGTGCAGAATGCCATGAGATTACTTTTAGATTAGTTTAAGTTGCTACACAATGTTATTTCATTGTTTATATGCAAATTGATAAAAAAATTGATAAAAAATCGATTTTAACTCCTTTAAATGGCACAACGAGTTTAAAAATTTGAAAAAATCGATTTTTTTTGCATATTTCGATAGTGTATACCTTCAAGAATAACATACTGAAATTTCAAGTGTGTATCTCAAATGGTTTTTGAGCTATAGCCTTCTAAAGAGTAGCCGCTAATCACAATGAAATCAATAATTTTATCTTTAAACGCGTTTTTCTCGAAACGTCATCTTTCAAGATTGCTGCAGTTATAAGTCGATTACAAATCATTCGATTCATATGATTTTTCTTTTAAATACTCTGCATAAATTTCTCTGTACCGTGAACCTCCAGTTATTCCGATTGGATAAAAATTGTTATTTTTTTTTTAGCAAAAAATCATCGGATCTTTGAGAGAAATTTCAATTTTTTTTTCATAACTCTGCCATTTTGTCAATTTTCAATTTTTTCTCCCGATCGAGGGTCTTGGTACTGGCAATGCGGTCTGGTTTAATAAACTTTTGGGTTTTTTTATTTCTGGCACTGTGAAGGCCGCAATCATTGCAGCAGTGGAGGAACTTTTTTTTTTGGGGACTTGTGAGACGGCGAATAATTTGTCCAAAATAAAATATTTTCGTTCAGAAATTCAAACATGTATTCGTTACACATGCGCAAATATAACCGCTAAATTTCAAACAATTCGATCCAATAGTTTTCTTAAAAAAAATTCCCAAAAATCACCTTCTTTTTAGGCGGTCAAACTGGTTGTGTCCTTTCACTCCTTGAAAGGGCCTTTGGGGCACGGATTAATATTGAAATTAAGAGCGGATTTCACTTTTAAAAATCATTTTTTAGTATTTCGAGTCAATTAAAGGGGTGAGAGGAAAAAAAAAAATTTACCAATATTAAGGGCCACCCTAATATATATATATGTTATACTTACGATTATTTTAAAGTAACACATCGTTAGCTATGGGATTTAATAATTAGACAAACACCTCAAAAATACTTTATTAGGTACACTGTTAAAATTGCCTGCTTCAAAATTCATGTAAATGTATATGAAGATTTTTGCATATACGACGTCGATCATCCGAATGATGATTTGGTTTATCCGAAAAGACAATCTTCCTAATAGCTATTCGGCTTATCAGAATTTTCGGTTTTCCCAACGTTTCTTTCTTTACATTGATGCGCTTCTTAGCGAGCTCAGGCTTGCATGGCGTACCGTCTGATGATTGCTCATTCACGTCTTGTTTTTTTGTCTTGATTTTCTAATCTCGCAACATTATTTAAACCCTCAGTACCTCGTTTTCCAAGCGTAAATGTCACGTCCTTGGATCAATAATCTGAAATTATTTTCAAGCTCGACATGGTCAGGGCATCTCTAGCTCTCACTTTCAATGTTGCAAAAACTATAATCACGGACATCAAGAACAATAGAGTGAAGGTTTTAATATGTTAGTAATGTTAATTGTCGTTAAATACATTATATTCTATAATACTAAGTGTTTCAGTGCCTCTCTACCCCGACTTAGAATATTGCTGTTCGATCGAATTTAATATACTGCATAGTATGTTGAATTTAAACTACGTTTGATGAATAAAAAAAAGTGTAATATGTGGAATATTTAAACCTTGAAATGCAAGGATGAAATTAATTTATACAAATTTTATTAGTTTTACAAAAGAGTACACCGCTCTTCAAATTTGCATCACCATAAGAGACTTTTGATATCTCACTAAGGATATATTCACTTTTTTATAGCAAAAATAAGTCTTCAGATGCCGATAATAATTTGTTGAAGACTAAAGTGCTTATCTTTGCTATATTTTTTTTTTTCATAAAGATGGGAAAAAATTAGTTTCGTAACTCCCGGCTAACGGTTTATTGGTTTTAATTAATAAAATAATCATAATTGTGTAAAATGTTGAAAAAAAAATATAACAAACATTTTGAGTACCTATTAAAATTAGAATAATAACAAAAAATCGTGAGCCAAATCCGATATGGAATGCCTTATATATATACTTATCTCGCATACAGTGCGCCGGCGGCACACTGTATGCGAGACTTGTCTCTCTGCACGATTGATTCAACAGCCTGCACGGAACTCTCCTTATGACCTTTCCACACTTTTCTCCGGTTATTAACTTCAGGGACTCAACGAATACGTAGATGAAACAAAAAAATTAAAGAAAATGTTAGAGTAGTGAAATAAAATTGTTCACGAGAGTGAAAATTTCGTTTCCATCTGGCTTTCTCCTTCGTCTATGCGTTTTTCGTATGAACATTTCTTACGATGAATTCAATGATGAGAGAAAATAAACAAAAAAAAAAGAACAAGTGGATTAGTTCGGAGTCTCTAAGAAATAGTATTTTTCAGAACTTCTCAGATATCATATTCAGTTATTTTTCTGGAAAATTTCGAAAAAAGTACACGATTTTTGGAGATTTTGGAACATTATTAAGATATTAATATTAGACGCAAAACACGTCAAGTCGGCCAACCCATTTTTTCATTTCAACCAAACGTTCTCAAATTTATTCAGGATGTTGGTCTGCTTGAAGAAAAAACGTAGGAATTTTTTCGGATTTTTTATTGCATATTCCTGCTATTAAAAATTTCTGAAAATAATCTTTCTTTATTTTTTAATGCCAATACTACTGCTCGCACAAAAAAATCACTAGCAACATCAAATTTTGGATTTTCAGTGTACTTTCCAATAACATTTTTTGTAAAATTCTCCGATTTTATTTTATGCTATTTTTCAATGAAATAAAGTTGCCACTATTTTCCCCTCCGAAGCGGCATTTTCGATTTAGCTGAAGTTTTCACATTCTGTTCTTTGAAATATCTAGAATCTTAAAAAAAAAATTTTATTATGTAATTCTTGTTTTTTGTATTACATTACCGCGATGTTTGATCGTTTGAAGATCTGTAACTCTGGATCGAAATTGCCGCCCATCTCGCCAATTTTTTCTAATATTCTAGGCGTTTCAACGAATAAAATGTTGAAAATTTCAACTAAATCGGAAATGCCGTTTCGGACGGACAAAAAGTGTCAACTTTATTAAATTGAAAAATAGCATAAAATGAAATCGGAGAATTTTACAAAAAAATGTTGTTGGAAGGTACGCTGCAAATCCAAAATTTGCTGTTCTTATGATTTTTTTTTGCGAACCGTAGTATTGGCGTTAAAAAATAAACAATGATTATTTTTAGCGATTTTCAATGGCAGGAATATGCAATTAAAAAATCTGAATACATTCCTACGTTTTTCCTGCGTCTAGACCAACATCCTGAAGAAATGTGAGGACGTTTTTTTGATATGTAAAATTGGGGTGGTCGACTTGACGTGTTTTGCCCCATTAATTCCTTATGTTTTCTTAGAAATACTCGGATTTTAATACTGATTAGAATCATTTTCAACATTTTTCATTTTTTACATATAACATATTTTTTTAACTATTGTTATCTCAGTCATTTTAATGCATGATAGAATATCATTTATTGTAAGAAAATATGTGATGGTTTAGGTGACAAAATGAGAATTTAGAAATTGTTATGACTGAACAATCTCTATCTTCTATCTATCTTCTATCTATCTTCTATCTATCTTCTATCTATCTTCTATCTATCTTCTATCTATCTTCTATCTATCTTCTATCTATCTTCTATCTATCTTCTATCTATCTTCTATCTATCTTCTATCTATCTTCTATCTATCTTCTATCTATCTTCTATCTATCTTCTATCTATCTTCTATCTATCTTCTATCTATCTTCTATCTATCTTCTATCTATCTTCTATCTATCTTCTATCTATCTTCTATCTATCTTCTATCTATCTTCTATCTATCTTCTATCTATCTTCTATCTCTCTTCTATCTATCTTCTATCTATCTTCTATCTGTCTTCTATCTGTCTTCTATCTATCTTCTATCTATCTTCTATCTATCTTCTATCTATCTTCTATCTATCTTCTATCTATCTTCTATCTATCTTCTATCTATCTTCTATCTATCTTCTATCTATCTTCTATCTATCTTCTACCTGTCTTCTACCTGTCCTCTACCTATCTTCTATCTATCTTCTATCTGTCTTCTATCTATCTTCTATCTATCTTCTATCTATCTTCTATCTATCTTCTATCTATCTTCTATCTATCTTCTATCTGTCTTCTATCTGTCTTCTATCTGTCTTCTATCTATCTGTATGTACGCGCTAAACTAGAGAACGGCACAACCGATACACATGCGGTTTTCGCCAATGTGTTCAGACCCGCGTCGGACATGTTTTAAACTACACTGCGTTCCGACGCCCCATTTAGCGAAGAAATCGGGAACGGCTCAGCCGATTTACGTGCGGTTTTCGCTGACCATATCCTATACGCGCAAAAAAGATTTTAGACTACACAGCGTCCCGGCGCCAAGCGTCGTGACGTCCCGTCAAGCGATAAAATCGAAAACGGCTCAGGTGATTCACGTGTCGACTTCGCCGATGACCTCATGTAAACGTGTCAGGATTTAAAGATGTAATAAAGCGATGAAATCGATAGCGACTAAACCAATTAGAAGGAGGTCTTCACGAATGGTTTCTGAGATGCATCAGGAAGTGCGAGTCTCGGTGTGAGCGAGACTCAATCGTGATAAAATCGATAGCGGCCCATTCGATTCACGAGTGGTTTTTCTTCGCGGAACATGACATATGTCTTTAAAACTTTTTTATCTCGAGCAAAAAAAAGTCGTAAGTAATGGCAGTCATATAAAGATTAACCAGTTATCTTTTTTTGTATCATTTTTTGAAGCTTCAAATTTAAATGATTTAGAGTTTTTATTCGTTTTACATAAACGCGAAGATTTAAAGTTTTTTACGCGATGCACAAGCATCAGACGTGAAAACTACTTTTTTCACACACCTGCACGTAAAGTTCGTACTTTGGTCCCCGGTGAGAGGGACGAAAGTAAGTACTTTACACCCACGGGAGGAAAACACTCACTTTTCCCCCGCACATCACGGAACAGAGTACGAACTCTTCGTGCAGGTGTGTGAAAAAAAACGTATGCTCACCGCCGGCGGAGTTGACATTCCTCCTCGTGTGTTGACACACACTCGCCAGGAATGTTCAACTTTCCGCCCTTGGTGCATAATATAGTATTTTCACACACCTGCACGTAAAGTTCGTACTTTGCTCCCCGGTGAGAGGGGCGAAAGTACGTACTTTACACCCACGGGAGGAAAGCACTCACCTTTCCCCCTCTCATCGCGAAACAGAGTACGAACTCTTCGTGCAGGTGTGTGAAAAAAAACGTATGCGCACCGCGGGCGGAGTTGACATTCCACCTCATGTGTTGGGTGCTGCCCTCGGAGGGCACCTTTGTCCCTTCGGGACTTTTGTCCACCTCGGGCATCACCCGAGACACTCGCCAGGAATGTCCAACTTTCCACTCTTGGTGCACAAAATATACTAAGAAAGTTTAAAAGGAAAGTTTTATACGAAAAGGTACGCAAGCGCACAAACGCGAGCGCGTAAAGCGCGCTCGCAATTATAACCTGCTAGTCACATATATTCTCTAAATTATCATTTTCTTAGTTTGATAACTGAGAAAGTATGACTCGCAGAGAGAAAATATGTTTCATTCCAAAAAAAAATATGGTCATTGGATAATTATTTAAATATGTTTCGAACACTTTTTTTTTCCACAAAATCATCTCCACGAGGAAGAATGTTGATCATTTTAGCTTTCTCATAGAGGAAGCTTTGTGAAAGTTTGAAAATAATAAGAAAGCAACGTGTAAAGTCCTACTTTGCACGCTTGTTTAAGGAGGTCGTTACCGGAAATCATAGTGAATGTATTATTTATCTCTTAAAATGTTTTTCACTTATCCTGTAGTGAATCTGTTGGCAAAAAGATAAAGACAGGAAACACTGCACAGGTCGACCAAACTTGTTCGTATCTATGTATGTGTAGAAAGTTTCAGTTCGATAGTTTGAAATTCGAACCAGTCGGTGTCCGTATGTTGTTTTGTATTTTTTGCAAAAAAAAAAACAGCGATAATATATTTCCAAATATTCAACAATCTCAACGGCTCAAATCTCAAAATCGTTAATGGCTCATCAGGAAAAATGATGTCAAATAAAAGGCCACGTATGCTTTACTTGGTAGTAAAATTTCAGCACGATCTGTCAAGCCGATTTTCTAATTACAAGCATTTTACTTCCAATGCGTTTTACCATCAAACACATACACACAAACGCCGGACATTTTAGACAATTTTGAGTGTCTTGACATGAAAATTGGAAATTATTTTCTTCTCATGAAAACAAAACTTCCTCTATGAGTACGCAAAATGAAGAGAAAAAAAATGGGCTTTTCACAAAAACGTTCAAATTTTTGTTAACCAGTGTTCTCTTTGGCAAGGCGAAGGCGAAACTCCGTGGAGACCTCGACAGAGAATTTTTATCTCGTCTGTGCTCATCTCTTGGCCGACACAATTGTTCGGTAATCGATTAATTACCGTTGCGAGGGAAATAAAGATAGGCGTACGTCAGGGTTTTAATTAATTGCAGATGTCGAGACTAGAGACAAACACACGGAGGGATGGAAACAAGAGAGAGAGAGAAAGAGAAAGAGAAAGAGAGAAAGAGAGGAAGACAGAGAGAGAGAAAGAGAAAGAGAAAGAGAGAAAGAGAGGGAGAAAGAGAGAAAGAGAGGGAGAAAGATCGTTTAGATAAGGACAAGTCTACCACCACTGGAGAGTCGGATCAACGTCGGAAGAGGAGGGAATGTTTCGCAATTTCCTCTCTAGCTCTCTCTCTCTCTCTTTTCACTATTAATAGGCGTCCTTATTGATACGGTCGTTATATTATTGTCGTACGACGATATCTTGAGTCCGTCGTCGTTCCGTCGCCAGTTCCTTTTCTCTCTCTCTCTCTCTCTTTCTCTCCCTCTCACTCAGACACTCTTAAGAATCGAGCGCGACACACGGTGTAGTCTGCCCAATATTCCGCGATTTGAAAATAATTTTTGCCACGTCTTATAATAACTGCGACGACTTCGGCTTGAGAGCCGAGAGAGTCGTACAACTTTCGTCGCTCGATGCTGTTGCTGCTGCTGCTGCTGCTGCTGCTGCTGCTCGCGTACACAGCATACTCAGCTCGTTCTGATGCGCCGAGTGAAATTCCGATAATAAACACCGAGAGAAACGCCGGGAGAAGATACTCTGTTTGCTAAGATACCATCTTTCCACCGTTTTCTTTTTTTTTTTTTTATTTTCCTCCTAACGATATTTTTCACCTCGCTAAATCTGCCAGAAGTATATATTTACATTTGTAAATCCACACTGGGCTCTACTGGGCTATAGAGAATTTGTGCAAGACTTGTATGCAGATAAGGAAATTCAGTTTTGCATGTATTCAATGGTCCAATACGATGGCTATGGAATATGAAAAGCTTTACATTTTCTTAGACAGAGTATTTTCGAAATTACTCTATTTCGCTTCCTGATAGAAAACTTTTTTTTTTTTTAATTTTCATGTGTGTGTATGTTTTTCCAGCATCGAACATTGACGAGATAGGTACAACGGTTCGGATTTTACGTGATTTGGAATTTTTTAAAAAATTGTGGATTGTCTATTGTAAGTGTTTTGGACATCATGTAGTCTAAAATATCCTACAATACGTCGAATGAAAGAAAATTGCAGAAGCTATCAAACGTTATCATCCAGAGTACATTCCGTTGTGTGGAAAACATGCTATATACATCTAAACGGAAAAATCGGTTTTTTACATGTTCATCAAAAAGGAATTAATTCGTACCAGGTTTTTCTTGAACGTGTTTCAATGTCATGGTTCAAACTATAGTTTTATGATGTAGGGGGTAAATTTTTTTTTTTAGAGGAAAGATAATTGACTAAACGAAAAAAATTTGTTTGGTCTATTCCTCAGTGAAGTCTACTTTAGTAAAAATTATAAAATAATGGGGAAGCAATGTGCAAACTATTACTTTGCATTCTTTTTTGTATTTAAAAAAAAAACTGATATTTGTTATTTGATAGAATATTCTACTATATTGGTAAGGAAATGTAAGAACTTTTAAAAAAGTCAGAGTAGTCTAAAAATGGAATAAATCTTACTGAATAATGAGGAACATTATAGTCAACTCTCACTATTAATTTTATTTTCGTGGTATTTTGAAAAATGTAATAAAGAGAAAAATGATGGGCAATTGGTAATAGGAAAAATAACGACCCATTATTTTCTCCATTACGTCGATTTTCGTAATGTTTTTAAATTAAATTTTATGGACGTTTAAAATAAAATGAAACATTTTATTTAAAATATTAGTACTAAGTTATTTATAGAATAAATAAACATAATATTTAATCAGATATTTTATTTAGTGCTCTCGTACCAAAAATAGATTCATTCTGGAAGAAAATGGGACCGACAACTTTGTTTTTAGCCAATTCCAAGTGGTGATCAATTGATATATATAGAGACTGATCGATTGGCGACAAGTATCGAGGAAAATCCGTGACGAGAGGGAAAGAGAGAGAGAGAGAGAGAGGGGGGGAGAAAGATACAACAGCAAAATTGATACAATAGTTTCAACGCGCGACATCATTGCGATCAAAGATAACGCGAGTCCGTTTAGCGAGGACAAATCTCCATCGAGATCGTATCACGAAAAATCATGTCACCGAAGTTCTATTATTTCCTCCAATATATATTCCTTATCTGTCGGATCTAGTCGTTTATCCGTGAATGAAATTCAAGGAATAGTTAGTATCCCTGGAATTCATTTATCATCCTTTTGTCGTTTATTTCGTTAAAATAAATAAACTAAATAAAATAAATAAAATAAATAAACTAAATAAAATAAATAAAATAAATAAAATAAATAAAATAAATAAAATAAATAAAATAAATAAAATAAATAAAATAAATAAAATAAATAAAATAAATAAAATAAATAAAATAAATAAAATAAATAAAATAAATAAAATAAATAAAATAAATAAAATAAATAAAATAAATAAAATAAATAAAATAAATAAAATAAATAAAATAAATAAAATAAATAAAATAAATAAAATAAATAAAATAAATAAAATAAATAAAATAAATAAAATAAATAAAATAAATAAAATAAATAAAATAAATAAAATAAATAAAATAAATAAAATAAATAAAATAAATAAAATAAATAAAATAAATAAAATAAATAAAATAAATAAAATAAATAAAATAAATAAAATAAATAAAATAAATAAAATAAATAAAATAAATAAAATAAATAAAATAAATAAAATAAATAAAATAAATAAAATAAATAAAATAAATAAAATAAATAAAATAAATAAAATAAATAAAATAAATAAAATAAATAAAATAAATAAAATAAATAAAATAAATAAAATAAATAAAATAAATAAAATAAATAAAATAAATAAACTTTTTATCGTTTATTTCGTTCCATTTTCTCTGTCGATTTTTGATATTGTGATTCATTCTGACACGTCCTGTCTGAATCATGAGGACTTGTTTCGGGCGCGAACACCTGTTCTCAGCATGAGATAAGTGCCCACGTTACGTCGAGGAGGCTCGTGCTAGTAGGTTTTTTTTAAATCCTCTCTTTCCTTGCTCGGCTCTTGGCGCTCTCGGGCATTCGAGAGATCTGTTAGCTTATTAGCAGCGCAGCAGCAGCAGCAGCAGCAGCGAGGATAGCCAAAGCCATTCTTCCTTTTTCTCTACTATACTTTGCGTTGGTTCTCACTGGCGATATGCTCTTCTCCTCGCGTGACGCGCGCTCGATGACTGACCCAACCCACTGACCTTTTTTTCTAAACGTCAGTCGGCCAGTGTGTGGTTTTTTAAACGTGCAATCTCGATGCCGTCACGACGATTATACATCGATAATACGTACTTATTGGGAATCGTTTTGCGATCTTCCACTCACGTCGTCACTCTGACTTTCATCGGATTACGGGAGAAATCCTGATTACTCTTGCAACACATTTTCTACAGCGTCGGTGAAAATTAAGGTTTCTATTGGAATAGTCATTTTTTATAAGTACCTTATTATTATTTGTCATTTTTTTAAATATCGATGTGGGTGAAAATTACTTTTACTAAGATGAAGATAATTATTATCCGCCAATTATTTTACAATTTTCTTCGATATTAGTAGTGATTATTTTAGATTCGTGCTATCGAGATTTTGTTTAATTAACGATTTCGTTTTTTTTTTTCGTTTTTATTAAAAACACAAGAACCCTATTTTTATGATAAAATAATCGTTTTAAAATGATATAAAAGGAAAATCATCGAGTTAAATAATAGCTCATTACCTTTAGAATTATTCCGATTTTCGTGGTAATTTTTAATTAATTTTTATCCTTTTTTTTTACTAATCTGATAGGATATTGCAATTATTAGTAATTACACTGCCTTTTGCTTCCGGGTTATCAAGATTATTGGGATAGTATTGTGATAATAAAAAATAGTCGAAAAAATACGGAAGTTAATTTAATATTACCGGAGGAAACCAATAATTATCTATCAGCAAAAATAGTAAATAGTTGATAACGTTGTAGCAATTAATTCATCTTTCGATATATCGACTTTCGATGTGTCATGTCTTTTTTAATAGAAGATAGAAAAAGTATAAAAATAATGTGTTAAAAATGTTGTATTTTCATTTTACGGAATATTTTATCATTCATACATTAAAAAAAAATTGTGATTTCCTTTTCGACAATATTTCGCTATATTTTTTCTACAAATCTGACAAATAAACAAATTTTTTCATCTCACTTGTAATTTCACATAAAAATACTTGTAAAATCGTCAAATATAGACAATCTTTATGTTGCTTCTAATGTTGAAGAAAAATTTGTGTAAATTCACGAAATTTACATAAACTTAATATAGCATTTTAAATTTGACAGAAAAATTCGAGGAACATGCAAATACGTAAAATTACAATCGCAACACGAGTTTTTTGTTCCCTCCAAAATCTGTCACGTCGATTTTACACAAATAAAATTTCTGCCATATAATTTTTCAGCAGAAAAACAAAGTTTTACAAAAATTACGTTCAAAGTTTCCGTTGGGCGGATATCGTGCCTTAAATAGTAAAGCTCGAAAGCTCGAATGGGAAGCTTTCGAGGGTGGATTGTCGAATGGCTTTTCATTAGATTTATTAAGAGCTAGTTTCTGGCTCTCGGGATCTTGGTATAATCGCTCTCTCGGTGTGGCAACCCGTTCATCGCTGTCCTCGCATTTCTCTTCGTCAGGGTCCAGAGACGCGCGGCAAGTCAAAGCACACAAATTAGCGATGTACCGAAGAGTCTTTGCCTCTCTTTGCTTTAGATCTACGATGCTTTCCGGGGTTGGATGAGCATCTTGCGTGTCGTACCTGGCCTGTCGTACCAGAGATTCGCGCGAATTTCTCCCACTCTGATGTGATGTTTGGCATACTATACGATGTACGCTAGTAACAGCACCAGCAGCAGCAGCAGCAGCAGCAGAAGCAGCAGAAGCAGGCAGCTGTAGCATCAACAGAGCTCGCTTCTTCTCCTCTTCTCCCTCTCGGTTCCTCGTAGTTTTCGCTCATCGCTGCCAAGCTCGCTTTAATGGTCGCGGATCGCGTTTCCACCGAGATATAGCATTGCCGGGGAAACCCCGGGTATAACTACCGCACTTTACGGCAGCGCGATAAACCACCTGTAAACATTCGAGCAGGCAAAAAAAATCCCAGTAATCGTCAGAATACTTTTTTCTTTCTTTTTTGGTTCTTACTTTTCAATTTATTTGGATTGTCTGAATTTTTTATTGATTTATTGAAAACGGTCAAGCCTAATTGCAGGTAAATGGGGGAAACCCCATCAAGCAATTTGATATAGTATGGGTGACTAGAACGCCTGAGTTCTATTTACAAGGCGCAAACGAAGGGATCGAAGGACATAAATTTGTGACAGGGAACAGTCTGAGAGCCAACGGCGTGGAAATATAGCGGGAAGACTATTGTCCTAAGACAGGAACTAGGGTAATCCTACCAATGAACGAACGGTTAGCAAGATGTCATATTTTGTATCGGTATAAATGTATTACTAGGTAAATAAGCTCACATATTACAGTCTTTTTTGATAAGTTAGATCCCTAACAAGCAATTGCAGTCATAATGTTCGATTACGATTGAAAGCAGTATGAAAAAAGACGTATTTTTTGAAGGTGCTACAGAAACTCAGTGAATGAACACCGCTCAATGACTTAGGCCAATGAACGAACAGTTGAAATCCAAGTAATGAACACCAATTCAACATGAACGTAAAATCGAATAAATAGGGATAGGTAACCACCTATTCAATTAATGAACGTTTGCATAAACAAGTGTATTTAAAAAAAATTAATAAACTTTTTCTTGGATAAGGTAATAACGCTATTACAAAGTTTATAATAATTGAACGGCATTTGTATACTAGATTTTGTCAGTCTTGTTTTTTCTTACTGTTCGGAGTTCTTTTTAGTCATCACTTTTTTTTTATTTAGCTTTTTACTGATTAATGGGTTTAGTATATTTTTAAAAATTAATAAACTTTTTTTTGCAGAAGGTAATAACGCTATTACAAAGTTTACAATAATTGAACGGCATTTGTATACTAGATTTTGACAGTCTTGTTTTTTCTTACTGTTCGGAGTTCTTTTCAGTCATTACTTTTTTTTTATTTAGCTTTTTACTGATTAATGGGTTTAGTATATTTTTAAAAATTAATAAACTTTTTCTTGCAGAAGATAATAGCGCTATTATAAAGTTTACAATAAGTGAACTGCATTTCTATACTAGATTTTGCCAGTCTTGTTGTTCTTTCTCACTGCTTAGAGTTCTTTTTAGCCATTACTTTTTTTTTATTTAGCTTTTTACTGATTGATGGCTTTAGCATCAACTTCATCAGTGTTCATTTATTTTCGGGCTTTTTTTTAACCTCACGGCCTCGTGCATTCGCTATTAGTTATGGTTCTTTACTTTCTTTTACTTTTTTGTACTTGCGTAATTATTACTTTTAATTTTTGTAGTACTATTTATTATATTCTTATTACTTTTTTCATTGCCTGTCTATTCTTTGATCCCTTTAATCGTAATAAATTCAAACATAATCCGGCTATAATGCAGAACGGTTTACTTCAGTTCAATCATATCGTTCATTTATTGGCTTAATGCTTTAAATACGATATGCCAATGAATGACCGGCCGTTCATTCATTGGATTCACACTGAATGTTCAACCCAACGTCTGAACAACCCCAAAACAAACGTTTGAGCAGCTAAAATCTGTTTCCCAGGGTTACAAAATAAACTTTGGAACGTCCCTTTTAGTATTTAACACTTTTCGTGGAAAGTTTCGAGCGTTTTTCTTCCGAAAAGCTTATTTCAAAACTATCAGTCAGCTGCTCATCTTAGTTCTCCTGCATGAACGTAACCTGAAACTAAGGTTGCTGGTGCTATTATACCTAAATGATAAAAGATTGAAACACTAGCGTCGTCTTCCAATGTAAAAATAAACTTTAGGAATGTTCGTTCAAAGATTTCTAAGCACAGACACTATTTAGAAACGAAAACATGCTGTTGTGTTCATTCATTGGTAGGTGTTCACCCATTGGCTGGATTACCCTAAGACCCAATAAAAATTGCCAAACCTGCAACAACGCGGAAGGCAACTATGGAAAGCGTAATTCACTCATTGATTTTTATGTGCTTTTTGTAAAAAAAAAATCCACACTTTTCTTCTTATTTTTCCACAACTTATGAAATGAGAAATTTAATCTTCAGAAAAATAGAAACTTATAAAAAGATAAAAAAATTCAGAGCTAACTCTCACATTAGTTGGGAATATCATCACACATCCCATCTTATTTTTTTTTTTTTACAAAGGTCGATCGGCAACAACCTGCGATTTTGTTGATTAACAATTATCTTGTTTAGTTCTGCTTTTGTATTTCTCCTGAATAAAACAATTTTCTACCACTGAACGATCCATTCTTAAATAATCAACAATATTTTTTCACAACAGTTTATACTTTCATCAACAAAATATCTTTCATGGTATTTTTAATATTCCACAATTTTTCCAAAGCTCTTTTAGTACAAATTTAATTTACAAAAAAAAAAAAAAAATTATTTCTATTTTGTTCGGAACCTTTCAAAAGCTCGTAGGTCAATTCAGCCACATCTCAGGCTAGGTCAGTGTCGTTGTTTTCCATCTCGCGAGCCGACCAAGAAGCAGCTCGTTGGAATCTAGAATACTTAGTTTGAAGATTCTCAGCATCATCTTCACCGCTCGCTTACCGTAGACACACCAACATTTGCCCTTAAGGCGATCTAAATGGACTTTATTCACTCTCGTAGTCGGCGAATCTCAACGAATCGACCAAGAGACCGAGAGAGAGAGAGACAGAGAGAGAGAGAGAAGGAGAGAGGTAGATATAGAGACCAGGGGAGCGCGCCTCCACACGTAGTAGATCCTCGCAAAGAGATCGACGGTTAATTGGCCGCAGCCACAAACACAAAGATCCCCTTGTTTGCGTCCGGAACAAGTTTAGTCAGCATCAGTGGCAGCCACTGCGTGTTACGTTAAGTAGGTAAAAGAGTGGCGCGAGAATGAAGACTATAGCTCTGACAGCAATGTTTTCGTCATCATCATCATCATCATCAACCTCTTCTTCTTCTTCTTCTTCTTCTTCTTCATGTTCTTCTTCATGTTCTCCAACTTACGTCCATTTCGACAAGAGAGCAATCACGAATTCTTCCGGAAAAGAATTTGCGAGCTCTGTCGACGAAATTCTTCAATTCCGATAGCTGCTAAGGAAAGAGAAATTTGTGTTAACGTAAAATAGGAAGGAACATATGTATTTGAAAGGGAGAGAGAGAGAGAGAGAGAGAGAGACAGAGAGAGAGAGAGAGAAAGAGAAAGAGGAGAGCCGACAAGCTTGGAAGCACCAGTCTGATTATATTTAGCCGTGCCGCAGACACAAAACGACTCACCACCTCCGCGCGACGTTTTCTCTCCTCTCTCGAGCGAGAGCGAGCGACCAGTGTGCTCTCCTTGCCCCCCCCCCCCCTCCTCCTCCTCCTCCTCCCCCGCCCTCTCCCCTTGGGTTCGGACCCAACGGCAACTCCCAACACCTATCCTTCTTCGTCTCTTCTTCAACAGGCCGCCACTTCTGCGAGAGCTCTCTTGGTCCGCTTGGGCGCCGCATCAAGCCGGCGATGTTTCGCGATGCGCTTGCACGTCCATCCTTGGCGCACCTACGAATCGACGGGTATCTCTTGCACGCCTCGATGCCGACGAGACGCGATCTTTTCAGCGTGTCCATCACGGTCTCTCGGTCACGCGGGGTAGACCAACGGTCGTCGTCGCAGACCAGTTCACTTTGTCTGAAAATAAAAGAACACGTTCAATGTCCATTCTTTTGTTTTAAAAGACATTGTTATTCTCCTCTTTTTTTTTTTTTTTTTTTAATCAATTACGCGCAATGAGTCGACTGAAAATTATGAAAAGAATTTTGGATTGCACATAGGAAATTTTGCATATTGATCAACGATGAATTCTTAACGTTTTTACTTCCTCATAGAGGATGCTTTGATTTCGGGAAAAATGTTTTTTTTTTTTTGAGATTTTCATGTCAGCATACTCAGAATGATTCAAAACGTCGAGAAAAGCGATTTGTACGAAATATCTGTATGTGTGTGTGTATGTGCAAATTGTCTTGTTCATGTATTTTTCTTTAATTTCGTACGCAAGTGGACTGTCATACAACAACTTTTGGGATTGCAGTTAAGGCGAATAGATTGAAAAATTGAAATTTTACAACATTTTGAAAATTTTGCTAAAATCGTTTTCACGCCATAACTTTTGTAAATTGCGATATATCAGGCTGAAATTTTGAACACAAGCGGCTTTGGTGCCAAGTTTGGCGAGAATCGTTAGAGTGCTTCACATTTTATTGGAATTTTAATTTTTTTTTAAATCTTCGTAAACACTTCTACTTTTCTAAATTCTGGGGTGATCGGCTGCAATTTACCACGTGATTTCACAATTATTGAGTATCGAAGATGAATTTATTTTAAGGAACGGTCGCTATGTTGATAAATTTCGATGTTATTTTTAAAAAAGCTAAACATTGCTGTCGCAAAAAAAAAATGTTCGATTTTTTTAGGCAGATTTCAATCAAATTTGGCACACATGTAGATTCTCTTAGGATTAGGTCTGAAAACTGGTTCAAATTTTATAATGTTTTTTAACTTTTGAAAAATGTCGTTCGAGCATTCACTCGTGAAAATTGCGAGATGTCGGGCTTAAATTTGTTTTACTTCTAGACTACGATAAAACTAGGTTTTAATTCAAATTTGGCACAAATCGGTCGAGTAGTTCGAGTTTTATAAAATTTTGTATTTTTTGAAAAATCTCGTTAGCGCACTAGCTTGCCCAAATTAAGAGATACCAGCTTCAAATTTATTTCATCTATTGAGAACCGTGAAGCAAGCTCTGAGTACAAATTTGAAGAAAATCGGTTGAGAGGCTTAAATTTCATGACGATTTTAAAATTTCAAAAAACTTGGGAATGCGATTTTTATAGTAGACACATTTTTTTTCATGCACAAACAATCCTGCAAAGTAGAACCTCGCACATTACTTCCTCATTATTTTACATTTTTTAAAAACGTTTACATGTATGCAAAGTAGAAGTTTGCAAATTGTTTTCTCTACAAAGCTTCCTCTATGAGGAAGCCAAAGTAGATAAACGTACTTCCTCATAGTGGAATCTTTGTAGAGAAAACAATTTGCAAAGTTCTACTTTGCATACATGTAAAACTTTTTAAAAAATATAAAATAATGGAAGCAATTAGCAAGGTTCTACTTTCCAGGCTCGTTTCCTATAAGTTTCCATTACAGGTATTTAAGGTATTTTTACATAAACTTATGTATATTAAATTTCCTGCAGTTTATACTAAACATTTTTCGAGAATCAGGAAGTTCGATATAAAGGTTTTAAATTTTACCTCACCTGTGTAATAAACTCAAAATGTGAACTGATGATTAACATTTTTGGCAATAAAAAGTTTCAAATCAGGTTTAACAGTATCCGAACGAGAGGTTTTTGTTGTTGGTAACTCGTTGAATCAAACAAAGAAATTTTGTATGAAATCCGAAAAAAAATCATATGATGCCACGCGAAGTCTCATCAAATGATATGAAGTTACATGAAATTACATGAAATCATATGAGGTTACGTGAAATCACACGAAATTACATGAAATCATATGAAGTTACGTGAAATCACACGAAATTACATGAAATCATACGTAGGTATGTGAAATCTCTTTATATTATATGAAATTACGTGAAATTACATGAAATCATGTAACGTCGCTTAGAATCACATGGAAACATCTAAAATTCTCGCGACGAAAATATTGTCGAAATAATTTGATTCAAAGTAAAATCAGCAGAAATCGCTTGAATTTATTTGTAGCCAGTTTAGAGCCCAGATAAACTTACATGAAATCGTGTAATTCCCGAACATGAAATCACCGGAAGTTCTTACGCAGCCGTCACAAGAAAATGTGTATTAAAGATGTACGATTGCAAAAAGAAAAATGTCCTAACAAAATTGCTTCTGTCTAAAAATTAGAAAATTCCTATATACGTGGTAAAAATGTATTTGCACGATCAACTAAGTTTAAAAAAAAAGTGACTTATGAAAATATTTAATTTCTTTCCGTTCATCAGACGGTATTTTAATTATCAAGCTTCAAGATTTCATAACACAAGACAATTTTATTTTCATGAATTTCTTAAATAGAGCAATCAGTCGTAAGAAATATTAGGTAAAAATGTTAATTCCACAAGATTGTAGGGGTTAAAGTTGAGTAATTTAATGAACCAAAGCAGTATACAAGATATCCAAGTAAGTGTCTCGTATACCGTTAAATCCACCAATCAGTGCAAATCACTCGAGGTTCGCGGTTTACACGCTAGCGGGATAGCAAAGCGTTAATGCATCTGAGTCGTGTTGCGTGTAAACAGGACACGCATAACTCACGACATATTCCATTAAACAGCTCAGCCGGTTGGCATATCGTCGCAAATTTAATTTATTTAACATTCTAGGCACGACTCACCGTCGCGCGCTCGAATCGCGATATTTAACCGCATATATATATAAGGACTTTCATGCCAAGTAACTCGCTCACGACCTTTATCCACTTCGATGTGGTTTATTATTATTTTAACTTATTCAAATGAATGAATGGAGTATGTTGAATTATTTTTAGATTTTTTACGCCTTTTACGGATGACTTACGATTTAAAAAAGAAAAAAAATGGGAAGATCATTTTAAATGATAATATTTTGTAAAGTATAAGTCGTGACGTAAAAATAATTACACAAATATTTTTTGGCTTCAAGTGTTCTTAAATGTGGGGTTATTACAAAAATTATTTATGTTTTCTAAAGCGGTTTTAGTGAGAAAGTAAAATAATTCACTTTTCCAGATCATTGTTTTTTTCTTAAATACATTTTTTTTTATATAATACGTAAATGTGAAGATTTTAAGTGTAGGCAATTTTTTTTTTCGATTTTAAGGCGAGTATGTAGTCCTTATCAAAAATGTTTATATGTGGGTTTGCTTATGTTATTTTATTTTGATGTATTTTAACAGCATGTACTATTTTTTTTTTTCAGTTTTTTAGATAATTTTATTATTTTGTATAAAATAATAAAATTATATTGTAACTTATTTCCAAAATACAGAAGAACTTGAAAATCATCGCTCGGAAAATAGGAAAAAATTGTAAGTCACCCGAAGGCTGGATAAAAAAATATTTAAAAAAAATGAAACATTTTTCTTTCACTCAATCAAATAATAAAAATAATAATGAAGCACCATAAAAGATATAACTGGCTATTTAGCGTGGAATACCTAATACATAAATTTAACGTGTACGCGCGCGGCAGTTTCGCTCGGTCGGCGATCTCATGGCATTCACCCCCGTACGTAATATTCACGTCGATAAATACTCGCATAAATAGCAATCGACAATGGACAGAAAAGTTTTGCTTGGCCGGATATCGCGTGTGGAGCCACGAAGGCACACGTGCGTTCTCGCCTTGGCTGACCATTCCGCACCTTTTCCACTTGGCCCTCGTTCCGCCGCTCTCCTCTCTCTCTCTATTTACACCCAGCAGCCAGCATTTCAACCCAGGAAATCGAAAGATCTCTATCTCAATAGCAATTCGTTGGTCGTTTTTTTCGTCAAGAGAATTTATCGACACGCGTTGTAAACACTATGGGAGGGAACGGATATATGGCTTTAAACGAACACTTGAAAATGTTTGAAAAATCAATATACATATATGCACATGTATATTTTTGGGCAGAAACCCGTATATTAAAATTATTTACAAATTTTTTTTTTTTACATTAGAATTTTTTTTTAATATTTCCTTATATTTGGTGAAGTTACTTCTTATTGTAATAGTAAATAACAATTATTTTTCGAATAAAATGGCATAACACAATATTGCAAAATAAACATACAATATTTTAACCAAATTGAATCGTATTAACAAAAAAAATATGATTTAATGATTATTTATTTTATTTTCCTTATTCGAATAATTCTTTTGACTAACACAAAGTTTCTGTAGACATTTGTGGATAACAGTATATCACTCAAAACTACACAGTATTCCACCATTTACTATGCAATTCTACATCATACTTGCATATTTTAATATATTAAATATATTAATTTTCATAAACACACTTTTAACA